>CM033460.1:736317-818016 GCA_019425755.1 Amaranthus cruentus | reverse complement strand
ATTGAGGCTGATATTTTTGTTCGACCCTCCTTTATGGCCGATTTTGTTTGTGGTTAGATTTTGGATTATGCTGAGTAATTGATTTACAGTGACTGGTTGTTCAGTCATTTCGAGATGTTGCTGTGGTTCATCGGTTTCTGACATGTTTATAGGTAAGTTCTTGGTAAATGATGAAGCTTGTGCTCGGTATTGGTCCCTAAAAACCAACCGTAAGCTCTGATACCATGAAGAGCGGATTGCTCTCAAATTTGGGTTTAAGTTTTGTGTTTATTGATTGATTTAAATGAAACTGATTACAAGAGTTACAATTTAAAGCCATAAAACCTCCCTTAACATTATATTCTAACGGCTAGAATAGGCCTAAATATGTGCAGAATATTGATCAATATTTCGTGATCTCCTAACTAAGGTAACTATACAAAGATAGTTTATACTTTCCTTCAATAACAAAGTCCTACATAATCTATGCATCACAATGGTACCAACAGCATGGGCTATCTTACAGATGCTTATCAAAACTATTTGGGAAAATTTATCTATTAGTAAGTTGCACCGAAAGTAAATCGTCCCTGATGGTCAGAATCTCAGATGCAGTACACAAAATAACAAACCAAATTACATCTAAGACTATGAAACCTGGTTCCAATTGAAATTAAATTTAGAAGATCATAATGTATTCTTGTGAATACATCATGTTATGTAAAATCACATAAAACATATGTTCTTCAAGTCAAGATGGTTGCATACACTTACCATGAGAGTTTCATTATATCAGAATGCATCTTATAGGGGATCCCTCAGCAACCAACATCCTTAGGAGCAACCTCCGAACATCATACATTCATACGGAACAACATCTAGCGTTAGACCTTCCACAAGTATAATTTTCTGCAGCATCACACAAAAGAATTAGTATTGTTGCTACATTTGCTTGAAATGACATCAGTACACAGGATATGTAAATACTCCTTATATAAGAGGCAAAATATATCTTTAGGAACCATCTAGACATCAAGAAGACCCGAGTATACACCCCCAAATTTCATGTTAAAAATAATTTTAACATCAAAGAAAAACAAAGAATAACAAAATCGACCTCATCTCAAATACATACAATTGATAGTAGTATTCAAACAAGTACAAATCAAACAGCATCAAAATCAAGTAACACTAGTGGCAAAAAGCCTATTAGCTGCTATTTATTGGCTGCGGTTTAATGTATACGTAGCTAATAAGATTAATTAAAATTAGGTAAAAAGAAATAATTCAAAGGCTGCGGTTTTCCCTCCTGTCCGCAGCCAATACTCAATTTCTAAAAAAAAGGCTAAAGGCTGCGGTTGTCTACCTGTCCGCAGCCAATACTCAATTTCTAAAAAAAAAAATAGCTAAAGGCTGCGGTTTTACTACCTGTCCGCAGCCAATACCCAAAACCTAAAAATATAACGCGCCTTATAACATCTAAAATGTTATTTGACCTACTGTTTCTCAACTTCATTTGAGCTACTGTTTTATTACGAAAACCTCTTCTTCAACCTACTGTCCAGGCGAATACCCAATACCCAATACTCATCTTCATCTCAACTTCAACTTCAACCTACTTTCTCAAGCTCTTCTTCAAGTTCAACCTACTTTCTTATCTTCTTCAAGTTCAAGTTCAACCTTCAACCTTCAAACCTTCAAAAATAACGTTTCATCTTCTTCAAGTTCAACCTTCAACCTTCGAAAATCTCTAAAACCCACGAAAATCTTAAAAAACGGGTACTTCTCTTCTTGTTCATCTTCATCTCTAAAACCCACGAAAAAGTTCAAGGTAATTTTGGTTTATTTGGTTTCTATATATATTTTTTTTTGTTTTCTTTTGTTTTTTTTTGCACGAAAATAGGGTTAATTATATGCATAATTTTGTTTTCCTTGTTTAATTGTAGGTCACATTCTAGCTATTATTTTTGTTTTTCATTGTTTTTCAAATTTTAAGGGTTAAATGATTTTTGTTTATTATTTATAGTTTAAATGTGAGTTTATTTAAAATGTTTGGTTTGTTTTCATAGGTTGTTTAGTATTAGTTGTTAATATGAATGTGTATGTATTAGTTGTTGTTTTTATGTTTTAAATTTATCATATATATATGTTTTGTTGTATTTTTAAGTAATTTCTACATTTTATTTATTAATGTATATGTAGTTATAAATTAGGTAAAAATAATGATATTATTAGAATATGAAGGTTTATTATTAATATTGTAAATTAGGGTTAAATGAATGATTATTACTTAGTTTTGTGGTTAATTACGGTTCGTTAAATGTATATGTTAAAAAGTTGTTATTAATTTTTCTTTGAATTAATTAATCACACAATTAGGATGACAAAAGATCGTTCTTGGATGTATGGAAGCATTGAATCGTCAGAATTTATTGATGGCGTATTAGAATTTTGTAGTGTTGCGGTTGAACATCAAGTTAGGACGGGGGGAGTTGGTTTTTATTGCCCATGTGTCAATTATGGCAATGTATCAAAGGTAGATAGTGTTTATATCCTTAGGGAGCACATACTTCGACGTGGGTTTAGGCCTCAATATCATGTTTGGGTTTGGCATGGTGAGGAGGGAGTTTATAAGGACAAGAGTGTTGTTAAGGATGTCAATAATGTGGCCGATGTCAATGAGGATGTAGTGGATCGTGTTTATGAAGAGAATGTCGATGAGCATGTGGATCGTGTTGATGAGATGATGGAGGGAGTCGAGGATGAGTTAGGAAAATGTCCTCGTGTATTTGACTTGTTGACAGAGGCTTCATCCTGGATGTACAAAGTTTACCAAACTTACAGCCGTTTTGAAAATTTTTAACATTAAGTCAAAATTCAATTGGAGTGACACTAGTTTCACAATGTTATTAGAAGCGTTTGGTGAAATGCTTCCTGAGGGAAATGAACTTCCAAAGTCGACATACTTTGCCAAAAAACTAATGTGTCCTTTCGGGTTAGAGTACCAGAAGATTCATGCGTGTCCGAATGATTGTGTGTTGTATCGGAATGAAAACGAGAACTTAGAAGAGTGTCCTAGGTGTGGGTTATCGCGTTACAAGCGTAAAGGGGCTCGGGATGCTAAAGGGCCCCCGACTAAGGTATTGTGGTATCTTCCAATAATACCTAGATTCAAGCGTTTGTTTTCTATAAAGAAAGATGCGTTAAATTTGAGGTGGCATGCAGATAGGATGAAGAAAGATCAATTGCTCACACATTCATCCGATTCTCTAGAGTGAAAGAGTATTGATTGGTTGCACAAGACTTTTGGGGATGAAGTTCGTAATTTAAGGCTCGGACTGTGCACGGATGGAATGAACCCATTTGGCAATCTTAGTTCTCAACATAGTACTTGGCCGGTACTTTTAGTGATCGATAATTTTCCACCTTGGTTGTGTATGAAGCGTAAGTACATTATGCTTTCCCTTCTTATCTCGGGTCCTAAGCAACCTGGCAATGACATAAATGTATATCTTGCACCTCTCGTTGAGGATTTGAGAAAGATGTGGGATGAAGGAGTTTCCGTGTTTGATCCATATGCTAATGAGGAGTTCACCTTGCGTGCAATGCTTTTATGCACCGTTAACGATTTTCTGGCATATGGAAACTTATCAGGGTATAAGAACAAAGGGAAGAAAGTGTGCCCAATATTTATTGATGACATGGAATCCACATGGACTCCTTAGTGCAAACATGTATTCATGAACCATCGAAAGTTCATCCCACGAGATCACCAATACCGTAAGAAGAAGAAGATGTTCAATGGGGAGGTTGAGGACCGTGTAGCTCGTCGAACATTGACCGGTTATGAGGTTTACGAACAGGTTAAGGGGGTTGAGACTGTATTTGGTAAAACAGGGCAAGTACAAGGGGGTGAAGACCGACTGTGGAAAAAAAATTCAATCTTTTGGACGCTTCCATATTGGAGAGATCTACATGTTAGGCATTGTCTTGACGTTATGCATATAAAGAAAAATGTATGCGATGCCATACTCGGGACTCTCATGAACATTCCGGGTAAGACAAAGGATGTTAAGGCCGTGCGAGATTAAGTTGCGTTTTTAACGGTTTTGAACGTTTTTTGTCACTTTCGCGCGTAAAATAGCTTAAACTTAGTTTGTTATGCACGAAACTTGACACACAACACTATTTGGTATATATTATTTTGTTGAAGTTGTTAGAATCGAAAATAATTGTCATATGTTTGAAATTAAATGTTAAGTTGCGTTTTTAACGGTTTTGAACGATTTTTGTCACTTTTGCGCGTAAAATAGCTTAAACTTGGTTTGTTATGCACGAAACTTGGCACACAACACTATTTGGTATATATTATTGCGTTGAAGTTGTTAGAATCGAAAATAATTGTCATATGCTTGAAATTAAGTGTTGCGTTTTTAACGGTTTTGAACGGTTTTTGTCACTTTCGCGCGTAAAATAGCTTAAACTTGGTTTGTTATTCACGAAACTTGGCACACAACACTATTTGGTATATGTTATTGTGTTGAAGTTGTTAGAATCGAAAATAATTGTCACATGCTTGAAATGAAGTGTGAAGTTGCGTTTTTAACGTTTTTGAAGCATTTTTTATTTGGCACTAACATATATAATATTTTTTTAATAGTGTTTTCAACAAAAAAATAGCATTTACTGCGGCTACTACGTGCTTAAATTTATGGAAGATATCATAGAAGCCGTGAAGAAACTCGGGGTACAATGTATTGATTCCGTAAGTATTTATTATGTTTTTAATTTATAATATTATAAATATTTATTAGAAAATCTATAATATATATGTCCTAACTTTTTAATAATTATTTCTTTTAATGCGTTGATTATATACGACACTCCAAGGGAAACACGCGAATTGACGGAAACGGAAATACGCGAAGTGAAAGACAAAGTTTCCGTGTATATTTCTAATTTATGTTGGTAGCTTATGTTTTGTAGTGGTGTACCTTAAATTTATGTATATATATTTATATATTATTATATATATATATTATATAATTTATTTGTAATTTATGTATATTATATATATATTATTTTGGTGATAATTTATGGTGATTATAGCTAGTTTATTATTGTTAAATATTTATTATTTTATAATTAGGATAATATATACAAATATCAAAAAAAAAAATTAAAAAAAAACATCACATTGGCTGCGGTTTGGGACCTGTCTGCAGCCAATAATGTGCCCCAAATATCAATAAAACAAAAAAAATAAAAAATATTACATTGGTTGTGGTTTTGGGCCAGTCCGCAGCCCATAATGTGGCCCAAAATTGGGTTTCTGAAAAACACACTATTGGCTGCGGACAGGTCCAAAACCGCAGCCAATAGTCTATTTTTTTGCTGCGTTTTTTGACTGCGGCCATAGTTTAAAGCTATCAGCTGCTACCACAAGTGCTTGGGTCCAAAACCGCAGCCTTTAGTGGCCTAAAAACCGCAGCCTATGAGGTTTTTACCACTAGTGTAAAACCATTACAAAAAACCCTAAAATCACGTTAAAAATATTTAAACATTTAAAAAAAGGACAACATTGATTTATTCAATCAAAATGAATGTTACAAATTTCAAAACAAACATAAAACGACACTTCTAGATAAATGTTCCTAGAATCACTTCAAACCCATAATACATACAATTTCAAAAAAAATTTAGATAACACTAACAATAACCCAAATAGCCACACACAAATGGCAAAGTCAATTGTAATTTAACACTTTAATTTCTAAAATAAACCCTTAAAAGAATTAAAGTTATAAGGAAATCAACAAACTCAAAACTCAAAACTAAAAAATTAAAAGAAGCAAGTCAAAAAACCAACAAACATCAAAGTGAATCATCAAACAATGCTTACAGATTGAGAAATCGGGAGTGACAACCAAAGAATTCCAACCCAAAGATCGTTTGGTTTTTAATTTTAAAATGTATTATTAGATAGTTTCTTCAACAGAACTTTATGAGAGTTAAATTACCCATCAAAACACCTTATCAAAACACCCCTCAATGTTTTCTACCTCAAGTAGAAGTATAAGTAAAAGCAATGAATTTAACACCTTTAACCGAGAAGATGGTAGAACTGATGAAAATGTATCCCCTAATTCTAAAAAACATGAAACTAAAAAAAGAAATTGATACCTTTCAATAAACGAGATTCTCTTGCATCGAATCCTCCAAATTCAACCGAATCATCAACAAAAACTGCAATGAATAAAAAATAGGAAAATTTGATATCAAACATATGAACTTTGCCTCATTTGCTTATAAACGTTCGAACTTTCGATTATTTTTTAGAGGCATGAACTTTGGGGGTCATCCGCCAAAAAAGATATAGCAGGTTTTGGTAACCTGGAATAACAGGTTACCATCTTCATCACCTTCACAACCACCTACCATCACTGCCACCGCCTCCACCACAGCCACTAAATCAGGAAAAAAATATCCATCCCGAATTCCTGGTTCAATCTTGTTGATCTACAAGAAAATGAAAACTAAAGAAAAAGAAAGTCTCCACCACCCACTAAGTCAGAGAAAGCTGATGTGAAAATTGAAAACTAAAATGTTGATCTACATGAATTCCTGGATAATTTGAGTTTTCATTTTTGGGTTCAATGTTGTTGATCTACATGAAAATGAAAACTAAAAATATCCATCACCGCCACAATTAAGTAAGTAAAAAAAAAATCAAGTAATTAGAAACCTCAATTTCATCAAATTAAGCATCTACATGAAAAGAAACGGAACCCTAATAAAAACTAAGCATCAAATTAGTGAGTAAAGTTTCAAACTTTCTGCAAAATTTCTGTCTTTCTTCCTTTTTTTAACTTTTTTTTTCTGAGTTTTTTGTAAGAACCCTAATAAAAAGTGGATTTTGAAAATGGTGGTCTTCTTCTTTGAGATTGTTCATGTTGGTAGTTTTATCTTTGGGTTTGGTGAATTGGGTATCTGCAAACCCAAAACTAAAAACTAAACCCCAAAGTGAAAATCAAGTAATTAGAAACCCCCATTTCACCAAAAAAATTGAAAAAAAAACCCAAATTAATGAAAACGAATCCCAAAAATTGAAGATTGAGAGTAAAAAACATACCTGAGATTGGATGAAAATTTGCCATTTCCATCCACCAATTGATGAAGATGTTGAAAATGATGAAATGGTGGAAGAAGATGAAGAAGATGAAATGGTGGAGGAAGATGAAGATGATGAAGATGTTTACCTTTTCATCAGGTTACAAGTCATCCGTATCTTTAGATGCGGATGACCCCCAAAGTTCGAGCCTTTAAAAGATAGGATAAATGGACATTAATAATCAAAACTTTGCGTGATCTGCCTAAAACAATCCCAACTTTCGTATATTTTCTAATAATCCTAACTTTGCTTATTTGTTGCTGGGGGCATACCCTTTTAAATGTTAACCGGTTATAACCGGTAGTATTAGAGTCGTTGCACCACTTTTCCTTTTTATCTTTTTTTCCCCTTTAAATTCACTTCATCTTCATCATTATCAACCACCATAGCTGCTCTTCATCATTATTCAATCAAAATAATTGACCCTTTTATTCAATTTACCATTGTTATTCAATCAAAATAGCAAAGAAAAAGAAAATACATATGAGGATGGAGAAACTTACCATTGACGACGAACACATGCGACTCTTCTTCATAATTGACACTTCGAATTCAGCCTTCGTTGAGGATGGAGAATTTTCAGAGAATAGTGTAATTGGGTTGAAAAGTGTAATTGGGTTAGGTGAAATTCATTAATAAGGAGAGAAATGGGAAACAGTGGGTAAGAAGTTGTCAATTACACTCTATTACCGGTTCTAACCGGTTAAGATTTAAAAGGGTATGCCCCCAACAATAAATAAGCAAAGTTAGGATTATTAGAAAATATACGAAAGTTGAGATTGTTTTGGGCGGATCACGCAAAGTTTGGATTATTAATGTCCATTTATCCTAAAAGATAAACGTAAGTTCGAACGTTTAGAAGCAAATGAGGCAAAGTTTGTATGTTTAATATCAAATTTTCCTAAAAAATATTAAAGGGTTTAAACAACATTATGTTTAATATCAAATTTTCCTAAAAAATATTAAAGGGTTTAAACAACATTAAAATTTTTAAAAAATGATAAAATGCTAAACGATCTTCTCTTGATTCATTCAATCCGATAGAAAAACAGCTATATACATTAATCACTAAATCTACACTATGGATCCTAAATACATTCACAATCAATTCAAACTTCAAAAATTAGAAATACAAGTATCAAAAAGATGTGGGCAACCATTTCATATAAAACTTTCAATTTCAGAGTCTCGCCATAATTTTAGAAAATGGATGAACCAAAAAATCAGAAAAAAAAAGGTAAAGATGGTGTATGAATAGGTTATCATCCTACATGAAAGGATTAATTCAGCCCATAGAACATATGCAATAAACAAACATAGACACCAAAGCCATAAGCCATAAACCAATTTGTATGGATAACATCAAAAATACAAAATTGAGAAACAATTAAAGGATAAAAAATAGGAAAAATTACCTAGAATAATCCAAACTATTCATGATTTTCCTACAATAATCCCACCTATTGATTAACCATGAATAATCCAAACTTTGAGGGGCATTTTCCTAGAGTAAACCCGGTGACCGGATGACTTGCTATAACAAGTTTTCTTTTTTTCTAAAAAAAGATAAATTAAAATAAAATGTCGAAAAAAATGTTTAAAAAATGTTCATAAAAAATTTATGATTTTTTTTCATTATTTAAAATTTTTTATGTAAATTTCAAAAATATTTTCTTATTTTTAAATTAATATTTAATTTATTTTTTTGTTGAATTACCTATTATATCAGGTCATCGGGATACCCAAGTTTACTCTAGGAAAATACCACTCAAAGTTGGGATTATTCATGGTTAATCGATAGGTGGGATTATTGTAGGAAAATCAGGAATAGTTTGGATTATTGTAGGTAATTTTTCCTAAAAACTATGCAACAACAAATTTAAATCGAATGCATATCAACATCAAAAGCATTAACATTCTCATTTTTAGATTGGCAACTTTATGTAATATGTAAAAGAGAAAACACAAAAGTTTTCACAATAATTCACAAGAATTCACCAATTTATTTACAAAAATTACTTTATAGCCATAATTAGTATGTTTTTACCAAGTTAAGTGCTTTTGTTGTATATATTGCATGTTGAATTATTAGATGTTTACCCTTGAGCTCAATTTTTGTTGGAACTTCTACATGTATGTATCTATTAATTTTCACAATTCACTGCATCAAATTTGAGTGGTAAGTGTATTGTTGGTGATAGATTGATAAGGCAGAAAATCCAACAAACTCAAGCAAAACATTTCCAATTATACAATCCAGCCTTTTCATTAAGTTGTGCAATTAGGGAACGATCATAGTCATGCCATTAGCTAAGATTGCATATGCTGCATTAGGAAATGTTACAAGATTGAGTAAATATTAACAACAACATGCTTGAGCCATGGTGCAAGTGTTAGCCTAGCTATTATATCTTCTTTTTTTGTTATTTGTATTATGTTGTGATTTTTGTGGCCTATAGTTTGTATCTTTCCACTTAAATATCTACCTCAGAGAATATTTTATGGTGAGTAGTGTTGGTCTATATGTAATGAAGATGACTTTATTTCTTAGTGGAATTTTTCGTAAGTATAATAATCTTTTATATTTCGCTTGTGTGTCTCATTTGCTTTTTGTACATGTTAGTGTATTATTTTGTTAATGTATCTAAATATAAATATAAAATAAAAAAATATTGACATTAATAAAATTTATATAATTACATTTAAAAGAATCAAACCTCCTACAAAATTCAAGCAACATTAAATGAGAAACTAAATGTAGGCGACAATTCAAATTTTGAAGGAAAAGAAGCTCACATACCTTTTGTTTTGTTAACGCTATTGAAATACTGATTAGAGCACATAATAATGAAAGTCTAATTGTGGAAGGCTGAAAAAGTTTCTCCATAAGGATAATCAAGGCTCAAGAACAATCTGCAATTCTGATAGACAAAAAGAAGATGGATAGACAACTAAGTCACACATGAAAAGAATGGGAGGAGGGAAAGTGAAACAAGTTGAAAAGAGTCTTGGTAATGCAAGCAAGCTAATCTTCTTGGTAAGCTTGTTTAATATATGGGTTTGGTTCATCATCCAAATTCGTGTTGGAGCATTCATCCACACATGCTGGGTGAATATGGGTAACATTATTTCACGATCTTGATTCAAAGGTTGTGGCTTTGTTATTATCATTTAGTGAGCTGTTGTGTTGTGATCTTAAAGCAAAGACTTGATTGTTCTAAAGCCAATAAACCATAAGGACTTAGAATTGAGGAAAATTCTTTTCTAAGAAGGACCGATTGAACCATGTATGGTACAGGACGTGATTCAAGGTGTTGTGAACTAACATTGCAGCTGCTGATCAAGAGAACAAAGGTCCAATAGTAATATAAATAATATTGTAATTGATAGTCGTTTAATTTTTTTGTTTGTAAAATAAACTCCAAATGTTGGAGGTAGTTATTAGTCACATGTGCTAATTGTATTAAAAAGCCATGTGCTAGTCATGTGATTAGTTTCTTATGTTTGCCTATATAAGAAGGCAACTATTCATTGTAAAATTTAACTTTTGATGATTAATAAACAAATACTTCTATAAAATTAGAATTCAAGAGAGGGAGTTTCTCTTTCAAAGGGAAAGTGCAAGACCATTTCCTATTCTATCTTCTTGTCTTTGTGAGTGAAAGCAAAGAGAGATCATAGGCAAGTATCCACCAACATCAAAGTGAGTGAATCTTTCTTTCGTTTTGAGAGTTGGAGGGCATTGGCTTGAAGGTGAGTGAGGCTTGCTTAGAGTCTTGTCCAAGATCAGTCCAAATCTGATCATATCTTTGTTCATGTCTAAGAGTTTTTGAAGGGTCCAATCTTAACTCCGCATACAACCCAATTTGGCCTTTTTTTTCGAGTCCAATTTGGTGCAACTTGGTACCAGAGCCTTAAGTCCAAAACTGACAGAATTTGGGGTCGAAAACAGAAGCGTTTTGGAGATCGTAATATTCATTTTTTCAAAACTGTTTTTATGGGGTATGCCTTATTGAGTTAGCAAACTTTTGGCGTTGGAATTATTGGAATTTATTGAGTAGTGAAGGAGATATGCATTTTTCTTTGCAACCTACCCAAAAGTGACCGAATCTGGGCAGCTTGGTAAGTTCTCTTCAAAAACCTATCAAGATCCTTGTATTTTGCACCCATCTTTCACCAACTTATCAAAATGTATCCCATAAACATTAGAACATATCATTTGTTCATCATTTCATCATTTTTGTAGCTTTCTTGAATGACCCTTAATTAGATTGCTTATTTTGCAAACGTACAGGAGGGTTGTTTTTCTTTGCCTTCTGTGTATTCTTCATTTCTGCTTCGTTTGAAGGGATTTTTCATTGTTTCTTTTTTTCATTTTGCTACGTTTTGAGTCTAGTTTTGTGTGGGTCATTTATTTTAGTACTTGGATTTGTGAAAAAAACGATATGCCTATTTGTTTGACCAAAGGTCACAGAACACAATCAGATTGCATGTTTGGAGGAATTTTTGAATTGTGATCAAACTAAGTCATGTCTTTGAGTGTTTTCAATTGGAGATGTTGTTAGACATATGGAACTTTGTTGTCACCAAATTTCATCAATAATGGAAATGATTTGGTCGGGTTTACAGTAGCAAACTTTTCATACAGTTTTCTGAAATTGTTCTATATGGTTCTGTTTTTTTTTTTGTGCACAAAACTTCCCAAAACTTTGTTTCTTTTCTTTCTTTCTTTTCTCACCCTTATTGAGCCTTAGAAGATGAAATCGTCAAAATTAAACAAAATGAAGTATATATCATTTGATGAAATAGAACATGCGTTAGAGGATAAAATCAAGCTACAATCATTAAAGAATGAGGAGGCAATGTTAAAGAGTTAAAGGAGAATAGTGAACAACATGGAGATTGGATGCAAGTTGATATTTGGCATGAACAATTGAGGAATGTATGGTATCAAATGTATGAATTTGAGATGGAAATGTGGCTTTCTTATGAAAAGAGAGCCTTTCAGAAAAAGTTACAAAAGCAATATGGTGACTCAAAATTGGTGATGGTTTATGTGTATGATCCTTATGCTAATCCGCCTAAGATTAAATTTGAGATCCTTTCCAAACATATTGAGGAACAAACTAAGGGCACATCATTGGTTTCTTCTCATGATGATATTCAAGAATCAAATAAAGAAGTAGTTGTTGATAAACCTTGTGGTGAGATTGTTAAAGATCTTGATGAGGTTGTTGAGACAACTTGCGTGGAGAATGTTGGTTCTATACTAGGGTGCTTAGAAGTGGTTGATTCTCATCCAAGATTGGAGGTCGGTTTACAAATAGAACCAACAAAGAAGCACGAGTTTGTGAATATTGTTGATTTCTTTTATTTTGTTCATGATAGTCGATTTGTTGAGTTTCACCCTACGAAAATTCGAGGTTGAATTTTTTCTAAGAAGGGGATAATGAAACAAGTTGAAAAGAGTCTTGGTAATGCAAGCAAGTTAATCTTCTTGGTAAGCTTGTTTAATATATGGGGTTGGTTCATCATCCAAATTCGTGTTGGAGCATTCATCCACACATGCTGGGTGAATATGGGTAACATTATTTCATGATCTTGATTCAAAGGTTGTGGCTTTATTATTATCATTTAGTGACCTGTTGTGTTGTGATCTTAAAGCAAAGACTTGATTGTTCTAAAGCCAATAAACCATAAGGACTTAGAATTGAGGAAAATTCTTTTCTAAGAAGGACCGATTGAACCATGTATGGTACAGGACGTGATTCAAGGTGTTGTGAACTAACATTGCAGCTGCTGATCAAGAGAACAAAGGTCCAATAGTAATATAAATAATATTGTAATTGATAGTCGTTTAATTTTTTTGTTTGTAAAATAAACTCCAAATGTTGGAGGTAGTTATTAGTCACATGTGCTAATTGTATTAAAAAGCCATGTGCTAGTCATGTGATTAGTTTCTTATGTTTGCCTATATAAGAAGGCAACTATTCATTGTAAAATTTAGTTTTTGATGAGTAATAAACAAATACTTCTAAGAAATTAGAATTCAAGAGAGGGAGTTTCTCTTTCAAAGGGAAAGTGCAAGACCATTTCCTATTCTATCTTCTTGTCTTTGTGAGTGAAAGCAAAGAGAGATCATAGGCAAGTATCCACCAAGATCAAAGTGAGTGAATCTTTCTTTCGTTTTGAGAGTTGGAGGGCATTGGCTTGAAGGTGAGTGAGGCTTGCTTAGAGTCTTGTCCAAGATCAGTCCAAATCTGATCATATCTTTGTTCATGTCTAAGAGTTTTTGAAGGGTCCAATCTTAACTCCGCATACAACCCAATTTGGCTTTTTTTCGGGTCCAACTTGGTGCAGAAAGTTAACATTTCATCTTTTGTAAGATGTATATTGCAAGTTTAACATCAAGCAAAGGCATGATCTATCGCAATCAACCAAGTAAAGGATATATCCCAATTAAATGAAGATTACAAAAATAAAATCAAAAAATAATGAAGAACAAGAATGACTAAAAATCAAAATCCCCAAAGAAACTCTTATTGTGGTAAATATCAAGGGACTTCAACTTGTCTGTGGTGAAATCCATATCCTAGAAGTTATGTTAAATGCTATCACTATCATTCTTTAACATGAAAGAATAAAGTATCCTGGTACATACTACAAAAAATACATACCCAATAGTAAATAAGCCCCGTCACAATGCAATATAATTAACTATACAAGAATAAAGAGAACTACAAAAATAATGTATTAACAATCATCTCTTGACTCCATTCCATTTCCCAACCTCAAACATTTCATTATCTTTTTTTCAAGACCATTGATACAAACCAAAAAAACTAGGTTTCCAAATCTTCAAGTTCAATAAAATAAAATAAAATAAAAATAAAAAACTAAATTGAACATGGAACATGGAAATTGAGCAAAATAGTTGAAAATAGGAAGATATCGATATCTATGGACATGGAAAATTCCAGGGAAAACTTGATAAATCAAGAGAACGGTGACAGTAGAGAAGATTTAGACTAAAATTAAAATTTCTTAGAAATATTTAAAGAACAAATTAGGAAGCAAAGTCGAAATTAGGGTTTATAACAAAAAAATCAATTACCAAAACAATAAAAAAGTGAAAGGAACTCACAAATGAAGCCCTGAAAATCGAAAATCATCTAGATGCACTGAAATTCCATTATTCTCCTTCTCCCTTTCTCTAACTGTAATAAGATCAAATAGAGGGAAAATGTAAAAGCAGTAAAGGGGATGGAAAATGAGGAAAAGAAAATGGGAAGCGTAGAGGGATTAAAGAAGATGTAAAGGAAAATGGAAAAAGCGGGTGAACAGTATTTTTACTGTTCACATGAATAGTATTCAGCTCTTCCTCTCTTTTTATATTTAGAGGATTTAACTTCAAATTTAAACAAAAAATATTAGATTTTAGATTTGATAAATATTGTCATGCCTGTTTAAATGATGACACTTGAAATTTTCCAAGACTTTTATAGTATTGTATGATTTCATTCAATTGAACATATTAAATTCGAAGTTAACTAAATAGAATTACCATAGTATATCCTACAAATACTTTACCTAATTTAGCTTCAACCTTAAACAAAAAATATTAGATTTTAAATTTGATAAATATTGTCACGCCTCTTTAAATAATGACACTTAAAATTTTCCAAGACTTTTATAGTATTGTATGATTTCATTCAATTGAACATATTAAATTCGAAGTTAAATAAATCTATAACTATTACTAAAACAAAACACGGCTTACATTATCGCCTTTCAAAATTACTTACGTGCTGCATTCTTATTAAAATTTTCCCTCTAAACTTATATGATGATGTCATTCTTATTATGTTCTTTGACTTTCTAAATCTTATTTTGAGCATATTATTATCTTATTAATTGTTTTTTTTTTTTTAACTTTTTGGGTCAAATGACATTTGATGTATTACAAAACTATATATTTTTATTTCATTTATTTTAATTATTTATAAAATATTTTCAATTTTATTTATTAAATGAATATTATTTAGTGTATCGGATATTTTAAAATGGTTATAACATAATATACTTTTAATAGGATTTGTTTTTGTTATTTATACTCTTGGTTACTTAAATGCAATAATTAATTCTGATATAATTTAGGTTGTGACTATTTTTATGTAAGTTAATCATATTTTTTATGAGAAAAAATTATCTCTGTCGTTTAAACTAATGATATAATTTTACGTAATTTTATGTATTTATATTTGATTTTAAAGTGTGTTATTGATAGTAATAATATTTAATATTTTTATAAATTAATGTAATAGGTTATTTTGTTAAAAAAATTAATATGTTATTTTTTATTTAAAAAATTCATAATTTCGTATTGTACTTAAGGTGAGAACAATTTGCTCTTTTATTTAAAATAAAAAAATAAAAGTAGAAATATAATTATATTGCGCACAATGCAAAATATGATATAATGTAAGTAATGTATACAAATGTTCATAGGGAAATAAAATATAAATATAATACAAAAATATGTCAAAAATTTTCATAAAACCGTACATCGCACGGGCACTATCTAGTAGAGCTATTATAGTTTATCCTACAAATATTTTACCTAATTTAGCTTCAAACTTAAACAAAAAAATTAGATTTTAAATTTGATAAATGTTGTCATCCCTCTTTATATGATGACACTTGGAATTTTTCAAAACTTTTATAGTATTGTATGATTTTAATTATTTACCTGATATATAACTTTTTTTCATTCAACTGAACATATTAAATTCGAAGTTAAATAAATAGAATTACTATAGTATATCCTACAAATATTTTACGTAATTTATCTTCAAACTTAAAAAAAAAATATTAGATTTTAAATGTTATAAATATTGTCATGCCTTTTTAAATGATGACACTTGGAATTTTCCAAGACTATTATAGTATTGTATGTATGATATGATGATGTGTGTTAAGGGAGATCAAATTGCATGACACGCATGGTATATGTGTCAATCAAATTATTTTTGTTGACTCTTGAGTAGTGTAGTATTTATCCTGTACACTTGCCATTTTATTTATGTTAATAAAGAAGTAAGAAATTAGTAGCATGAACCATCATTCACAATTCACAAAGCATTAGAATCCTGCTTACTCTTGTCCTTGAATTTGATTTCTCTTTCAATCACCATTAAAGGATCATTCATCTTGCTCAAAGATTCACTTGAAAATTAAGAAATTAGGGGTACAAGATCACCATTCTCATCTAAGCTAATAAATCAAGAAATCAATCCCTTATATGTCTCTGATTCAAACACTCTTAGTATTAGGTTGGAATTTTAGTTCCTTCTTTATAGTTTGGTATTATTAAAAGTAATATTTGGTAAACAAAATTAAATAGCAAAATTAGATTTTGTGAATTATTTGGGTAATTTGATTTTGAGAATCAATTTAGTGTTATGATTTATTTGGGTAGTTGATTTAGTATCAAGTTCAATTTGGGAATTGAGTTCATGTACTAAAATAGGTAATTGAAGATTGTTTTGGTTGGGTAAAATATTGATGGTGTTTGAATGATTTTAGTTCTTCACAATTTTGTGAATTTTCATATTAATTAGTTGTTTGATTTGGTTACTAGCAAAGCTCAAAGCTAAAATAGCAAAGTTTATTTACTTAACTAGATTTCTGTTCGTGTGTTCATGGCTATTTTCGAGGTAGCTCTAGCCGTTTTTGCGTGTTTCTATCCGCACATAATTTGTAGGGTTTCGAGTCACGGTCGTGTAGACACTTGAACGCTTCATTTGGTTTACATATGAGTGACTTATGTCTGTTTTAGTAACGATGTATCCTGAAATGATACTAATACGGGAATTATAAATTGGGATCAAAAGTGGCTAATCTTTTAATCTTGGTTTTGGGATCATCTAAGCTTTTTATTGGGTTTATCGAGTAAAATAAAGTGGAGGTTTGTGTTTGTTCGGTCGTGAATGAACCAAATTGAAGAGTAACTCATCCATAGTCATTTCTAAGTACATACACGTGTTTTTCTTTTCAAAGCTTTTCTTGGAGTTGTTATTTGAGGTAGAACTCTAACCAATGATCCTCTTTAAAGTATCTAAAAGGTGAGGTATTATTTGATATAAAGTCCTAATGGAGCTTTGATCAACTTATATCATAATGTTGTGATTTTGATTGCAATGTTTGATTAAAGTTATTCAAGCAAAACTATTTAACACTAGTGGAAAAAAGCAGATAGGCTGCAGTGTTTTTGGGGTATAGGCTGCGGTTTTGACTCGCAGCATTAGTTCGTAATAGCAGCAGATGACAATATATTATAAGCTGCGTTCCTAAAAACCGCAGCCTATAGACCATTTTAAGAACAAAAAAAGGGGACTAAAGGCTGCGATTTTTCAAACAACCGCAGCCTTTAGTCCCCTTTTTTTTTCATTTCGTTTTATACTAATTGTAAGAACAAATACTAATTGCAAGAACAAATACTAGATCTGAGAAATTGGTATTAGAGCAAAAAATCAAAATATAAAAATCATTTGCAGAAATGAAAATTTTATGACAGAAAATCTCAAAATGAAGAAGTGTGAGAGCAGATCTGAGAAATTGGTATTAGTAGCATTCATCTATACTAATTGTAAGAACAAATACTTCTAGCAATTACAAACCATCCCAAACAGTTTTAGCTATGTATCAACAATTAAACAAGAAAAAGTTACAAACTTTGACAATTCACATTTAACAACAAAAATAAACCCTAAATCAATTAGATTCTAGAACATCAAATATAAAGCAAAAGAAACTCAAGAGTGAATCTCAATTAATAGCTAAAACCCAATCCCAAATTTCACAATAGTATAGAGCAGTATGCTGCCAGTATCTATCAACAAAAATCAACCAAAGAAAAAGTTATAAAATTAGACAATTTCAAAAATATTTTACAACATCAACAAAAAAACTTAAGATTCAGAAGAAAGAAGAAGGGCCTTAGACTTGAATCTGAACCTTGGATTTCTGGGAATAACTTGGCTGGGACCAAAATGGAATTGGCCAAGAGTATCCACCATTGGAGGACCATCATCATACACATAATCATAGGAGGACCATCATCATACAAAACTTGACTTGAAAGCCACAGAAGGGAAGAAAAGGCAAGAGGGAGAAAGGGACGGAGGAAGAAAAGGGAAATGAGGAAATGAGCGGAAGTGAGAGGTAATTTTAAGAGAAGGGATTAGGGTTAGTTAGTTATTGGCTGCGGGCAATTGATGAAACCGCAGCCTTTGTGTGTTGAAATTTTTTTTTTGATTATTGGCTGCGGGCAATTCATGGTCATGTTTTTGACATGTTTATCTTATTTTATGTGTATCATGTCTTGTTTTATTATAGAAAAATAATAGGTATTATTATCAAGTTGATTATAATTGCATATATAGTTCTTTGATGGTAATATGTTAAGTTTTGGGTCTTTGCATGTTTGGTATGACAAAATAGATTTTGTCATGCAAGTTAAGCATTATGTGTTTGCTAAGTTTGGTTATTTTTTGACCAACTTCAATAATGATTTTGTTATTGATGTATGTTTCACCTTTTGAGTGAATTGATCTAAAAGGTTGTATGATCCATGTTTAGTTAACAATAAAGTTAATTAAATTATAAAGTATATTATTGCAATATATGTTGTTCTCAACAAAAGTTTATGTTGCATTTTATGTTTCATGTATGTGTAGAATTATTTCTATGTATTTGTGCATGATTCAATTTAGTCTTTATGATATTTTCTTTTGATTGGTTTATTACCAATGTTGTTTAAATTTTGAACATATAATTTTTCTATGGGTTTGTCATATGTATACTTTACCCAAGGTTATATTAATTTATTAATATTGGAAAATGGTGTAAATTTTATGTCATGAATAAATTTAAAGGTTTATCATCAAATATTCATTAAAAGTAAATTTTAATGTAAACGTGATGTTAAACAAGAATTTGAAAATCTAATAATGTTCTAAATAAGGGTTGAAAGTTGTTAACATTATTTTAAACTCGGAATTTTATCTATTAAAGCCTTTTATTATGGAGGTTAAGTTCCATAATGTTAAATAAATAAAAGTGTTTAATGATTATATAAGTATGTTTCTATATCAAATAAATGATGAAGACATATTTGTCTTGTTTTATTTTGATATATATGATGGTTTAATCTTATATAGTATAAATGTTGATTTGCTAAGTAAAGCAAGATATGAATTCTCTTATTACTACATTGATTAATGTATTAATTGAAATTCATATGTTATTCTTACTCTAGAGTATATGTCAATGCTTTAAGTTTTATTTTGGTAATTAAAATTCCATAATATGTAATTATTTTGATTTTCAAGATGTGCATTATTTGCATGAGTATATGTAAAGTTTCATACTAATGTATATTATGGAGAAAAGTACTAAATTAGTTTTATTACAGTTAATGGGTATGTACGATATCTTATGTTGTCGGATGACGCCTAAATAAATTTGGTGTGACAATAAGAAGGAATTTAACTATTTAAGTTAAAGTTGATATTAAATGGAAATTTATTTTGAATTATCTCAAGATTCAAAATAAGGATGCATCTATATAGATTGTGTTATTTATAACATCTACTATGAGTTCTATTTATTAGAACAAGGGATATTATATTTCAATGATATTTGATTATAATACAAAGTGATGCAATATTTATTTGAAAATTTATTTTCAATGATAGATAGGTTTGAATACCTACAAGTTTGTACAAATGGTTATGACATTTTGATCCTTTAAGAATGATTTGCTAATCTTTTGATAAAACATGTTTTTCTAAAAGAGAAAATTATAAGTTTCTTTTATTAATGAAAAGTTTTAACATAGTTTGATTTTGTAAAGTTTTGAAAGTAAATGTTTTAATATCGTATGCATATTCTAATATGAAGGTTTACCCAAGAATATTTATTTTGATACTCAAGTATCATCTAAGTAAAAGATTTCTAAAAGAAAGTTAGTATTGATGTCTTCATCAAGGGAATAATGTTTGAAGTTTAGTAACTTAATCTCCAAGTATAATAATATGTTTTTTCATATCATATATGAAGATTGATGAACATGTAATAATGTTCAAGATCTATTAAGTGGTATTATACTTAGTATGATAATTTATTATTGAATTTATTTCAATAATTTTTTGGAAAATACAATGGTTGAATAATTGTTTGTATTTTCATTTGGTATGTTATATTATATATTTTATAAATTATGATATATTTATTTTGGAATTGTATAAGTAAAATTGACAAAGTGATATGTCATATTCCTTCTATGAAAGAAATGGGGGAGGTAAATGTTAACAGATATTTAACATAAAAGTTTAAGGACTAAGAAATAAGTATTTTATTATACTTAAGGTAGTCCAAAAATTACCCTCATGTCTTCCAGTTGAAATTATTTCCTAAATATTTGGAATATTTATAAAATTGGATGTAATTTTGACTTATACAAGATTCAAATTGTTCTATAGTTGTCAAGTAAAGTTTTCCTTACAACTTAAAGTTCCTTTATTAGGAAATTATTTGAATAGTCCAAAATGTTTATGGTGTACCATGGATTTAATTAATCTTATAGTAGAACTTCTTCAAGTTTGAAGATGTACTCAAGTATGAGTTTGATCTTTAGTGAATTGGTCATTCTCTATGTTGATCAAAAATGTGTTTGTGGGTGAGGTACCAAGTTTTGATCACCCAAGAACAAACAAAGTTTTAACTTATTCCACTATAATATTAATGTTTTTGTCATGATTTAGACAAATATGTAAATTGTATAGTGTAAAATACTCATCTTTGTGATGTTTAAGCAAAAGTTGTGTTCGAAAACAATCTAGTGTGATTGACAAGTGGCTTGTATAAAATATTGATAGTCGAGTATAACTTTGAAGATGCTATGACATCTAATTGAGGCAAAGCCGAAAATTAGGGCTTATCAAAGAAGGGAGCACAATTCTTGACTATGTGAACAAAGTTTAAAGTTAGACAAAGAATTCTTACCAAAGTCTAGGAATTTCATGGTTTAATGAAATTGGTACATGCCCATTCTTCAACACCATGAGTGAAACCCAATTCGACGCTAGAAGAAACATCTAGTCTTGAATTCAATGTGGATTGATTGCTCATCAGATGTTGGAAAGCAACACTTAATTGATCTTAAGTTGCTTCATTCGTGATGTTGAAAAACGAGGTAGTAGACTAGTCCCTCGAGGTCTCCATTTTCTAGACTTATGAAGATCTCTACATTGAATGCTTTATTCACGAATAGATATGGACAAATGGCCTTTAACGTGTCAAGGATGTAAGATTAATGAATTATTTCGTGTGTACTACTCCTTCAATTGGTTGGATATATCTGCTTAATTCAATCCGTAAGGATACTAGGGGATATGATCAATTGTAAAGATGCGTGGTATTAGGTGTCAATTCAATTCGTACGAATATTGGCATTAGAGTTGTTCATGGGCGGGCTTGGGCGGGTAGCGGACCGGGTATTTGGTATAAAATTTACACACTGGCAGAAAAATTCAAATGCCCGCCTGCGATTGCGGGCATAGTTTTTTGTCGCTACCCGCCCATTTTTAAAACGGGCGGGACCTGCGGGTAGGCGGGTATTTCTTACATAAATATCAAAAATACAATATAAAATATAAAGTTAAGTTTTGATAATTGATAGTTTGATAATTGAGAAATGAAATGTAGATGGACTGTTGAAGAGAAATGAGGAAAATGGTAGAATGGTACTACCTAATAAAAACTGGAGTAATGAAGAGTATATGCCATATGGATGGCGCAACATACATTGAGAAAATTAAATATTCTAAAAAAGTAGTCTAACACTCTAACCCTAGGAAATTCTAAGTGTATTACTGTATTGGACATTGGATAATAGTTTAATAGTACTAAAAAAGCCCAAAGACCAAAGTTCGAATTTCAAACATAATAATTTAGACTACTAATTTCATTAGCCTTACTTATTTACTTAATATAATTAATTATTAAAAAATTAATATATTAAAATAAGCGGGCGGGTGGGTACACCCACGAGTATTTTTTTATTGTCGCTACCCGCCCATTTATCTTGGCTGGCGGGTATTACCCATCCAAACTTTATTTTTTTTTAAAAGCGCTGTCCATGCCCGCCCGCTTTTCGAGCCGGGCGGGCCGGGTAGCCCGCCCATGAACATCTCTAATTGGCAATGATGCATGAAATGAGTTGGAAATTATGGATCGCGAAAGAAGAAAATGATTATACACTCTAAATGGGGGAGGATTGTTGGAATTTAGAGTGTATAGTGGTTATTAGAAAGGTTAATTAATTATATTAAATAAATAAATTAAATTAAATTAATTAAGTATATCCCAAGGTTGTAAATTATAAGTTTTAATCAAAACATAAAAGTCACGGATCGCAAAAATACTCGCGGCTCGCGAGAATAAACAGAAAAGTTTCTGTTTTGTGGAACGCACAGGTCCCAGCCCGCGACGTTTTACGCGAGATTGTTCTTGCGACGTCTTGTTTTGTTTTGATGGTTATATGATAGCTTCCTACAGTTATTATGGTTATTTTTAGCCATGTTCTTTGGGATGAACGGGTTTGATGAAAGGCGACTTTGGTTCGTGAATCAATCTCGTGTATCGTGAATCAACCTCGTGTTGCATGAAGCGATACTTTGCTTCGTGAAGTAGTGTGAGCTATTCTATAAATATAAAATGCTTGTGTGTGGTTTAGATAACATAATTTTCTGATTTTCTTCTCTTTTCTAGCATTTCACCTCGAGAACATGAAATCTTCGGTTGTGATTTTTGTATCTTCTTCCACTTAAGTTTCTCTTACATCATTCTAATTTCCGTGTGCTTGGAAGTTAGTGTAATTCTTTGTATCTTAGAACATATTTCCGGTTTATGCCCAAGCACCGTAGTAGGTAGGAAATGATGTTTTAGGAAAGAGCATCTCGCCTAGAATTAATATCAATTAGATCCAACAAAATCTTCTTGTTACTATGATCGATATATGGTAATTCCCGATGATCATGATTGCATTTTGTGTATGTTAAGCAAAGGTTTGAACTTATCTTATGTAATTTAGTTTCTACTACAAACTTGTAACTTTATTTTATTGTTTATTTATAAAATTAAACTCACATTTCCAACACATTCTAGCTTTAATTTTGATTGAATTGCATCAAATTTTAAAATTTAATCAACTTTTTGTTGTGGTGTTTAGTCGAAAAGTTTAGTTTTATGCAGTACAATGATTCTGTGTTTGGTGGAATTAAGATGATTATTATTCCACTAATTATATTCTTTCCTCATCTTCGTTGAAATACTTTATCTTGTTTTTATATTTGGCTATCAATTATAAAGGCATGTATGGATGTCTCTAATGGTGAAGCTAGAGCTGTGAGACACATTTTTAGTTATATATGTTTGATTGGTTGCCTTTGCCAAGCCTATCTTTCTTATTGTATATTTAGTTTGTTTTTGGATTGGAGATTTTAACATTGGAGCAAAAAAGGAAAAAGAAAGGCACCAGTATAGTCAAGGATAGAAACAAAAATTCAACAATCAATGCCCCTTGTATTGCTCGCATTATTCTCTTAAACTTCTTTCATGGCATAAAAAAGTAATTGAATTAAAAGAAAGACAAAATCTACTCAAGAAGCCTAATGACAACAAGAAATTCAGACAAAAAAATTTAGACTTAATGAATTGTCATTCAAAACGTTGATGAAAATCAGGAACGAAAGCCCAAAGAAATCAGGTTAATAAAAGTTAATAAAATTCCTAATTGAAAACCGTTATAAAGAACCAAAATTTCCACCCAAAGTTTTCAATCCAAAAAAACAAAAACTATGAATCTTGAAAAACATGTTTAAGATGTTAGAAATAAGGGAAATTTTACATGGTAAGCACCAGGTTAAGGAAATCGCATTTAATAGCTAATCTTGTTTTCGTTTCTACATGGTAAGCACCAGGTTAAGGGAACTAACTGTCGTAACTATATGGGTTGAAAAACGTTTGAATGGCCGTTAAAGGGTGAAATTACCATATTGCCCTTGGTTAATTCTCCATCATCATCTTCTTCCTTTGCTTTTCTTCTCTTTCAAAACCAAGCTTCAGAGAAATACGAAGGGAATGAACTGTTTGTGCAATCATGTACTTATATAAGGTAAATATAACTCTTAATATATGACACCTTAAAATAGGACATCTTCTTCCTTCGTGCCATTGAAATTACCATTTAAATTAGTCATAAATTATAATTTTCGTGTTATCATCATCTACTATTTTCTTTAGGTTGATTTTACTGATAATCAATTTTGCATTATTGTTAATTTTGATATCATTTTTCCCAGTTTAATTAAGAGTCTAATTATTAAATTACAATTTCTAAACTACTTAGATATCATGCAATAATCGATTAATGAAGACGAAATACTCAAAAGTTTTTGATGAACTTGCTCTAATTTTGGACTGTATTCTCATTTTAAAATCTGATCAGCAAAAAATTATACATTTGTTCTTATAAATGATTTATATTATGAACATCATTTCATTAAAAACCCCTTCTTACGTTTCCATTTATGTGATTTTATCTTATATCAAATACTCAATTTATTTCTTTTCAATTTCAACTATCCAAAACCCAGATGTTGAATAAATCCCAGATCAATTCCCCAATAAAATTCCTCCTCATTTATCAATTTCCTCCAAATTAATTCACCATATTGAAATGAAATCAAATTCATCAAATTCCAATATTTAAAATGATTGTAAGGCATGATGTTAGAAAACCTTGTTTTTCTTCTCTTTCAAACGTGTAAGTCATGATGTTTCACGGGCTCGCCTTCGTGCCATTGAAAGTTTTTTAGAGAGTGGTAATGTTTGCATGCCTCCATCCCCAGCGCATAGGAAAACATGGGAAGAAGAGGTATGTTATTTAAACGATTGTCGTAATAGGAGATGACTGTTTTAATTTGATGGAGAATTAAACAAGGCCAATATGGTTATTTCATCCTTTAATGGCCATTCAAACGTTTTTTAGTCCATATAGTTACGGCAGTTAGTTTCCCTTAACCTGGTGCTTACCATGTAGAAACGAAAACAAGATTAGTTATTACAGGCATTTCCCTTAACCTGGTGCTTACCATGTATAATTTCCCTAGAAATAAAAATGAACAACACCGTAATGAACATTAGTTTGCGACGATAAATGTCACTCGGAAATCTTGATATAAATTGAAGGCGACATCAATACTTTCCTTTTGTGATATTTTCCCCACAAAGGTACTTGGTTTATAAGACCGAAAAATCACAAAGAGATACAATCAATCACATCAACCGGTTAGTACGAACCGATTGAACTAAAAGACTTTCTGTTTTTGTAGAAATCAAAATCAGAAAAACAATAAAAGAGTTGATCACTCTCTTTTATGTTTCAAGAGAATGAGAGAAAGATGACATAAAATAAATTCTCTAAAGATGTCAAAAATGATTTCCATGCACTCACTCTTATTTATAGAGTTAAAGTGTCATATGGATTCATCCAAAACCATACATCAATTAATGATGTAAAACATTTATTCATAACAACACTTTACTCCATGAAACATAGCTTAGTTTCACGAACAAACATTATTTTTCAATGTGCTCGAACGAGCACTATAGGTGCTTGAATGAGCATTCCCAAATTCCCAAAACAGCTTCCAGAAAGTTTCTGCCTCGATATTTCGAAAGTGTTCGAACAACACCCAAAGTGCTCGAACGAGCAAACACCAAAAACATCAAACAAAAGGTTTAGAACCAAACTGGCTGACCTACGAGCATGTGCTCGAACGAGCCCCATGTTGCTCGAACGAGCAAGCATCCGAGCAAGCCCATTTATGGTTTGTTACGTTTATGATTAGTCTATGTACATGTATATGCCTTAAGCCTTTGTATATGTCCTACATGCTCTAAATACTCAACAATACTCCCCTACTTAGAGGCTTTAGGATATTCTTTCTCTTTCTCTAAAACTAATTTCAAAATCGACTTTTATGCATTAATGCTAATGTCCTTGCGGATTGAATTAACACCTAGTACAACACACTTGACAAACGATCGTGATATAATTATGTCCCTGCGGATTTGAATCTTATAACACATTTGACCATTTGAAGATGAAGTACACATAGAACAAATAACACATTGTCATTTCTTTGACACATTCTAATGGCCGTGTCCATATCTATTGATTAGTTTATCATAGTCTATACGTTAATCTTGACTACTTGAAGCGGCCAAACTTCCAACTTATACAGGTAGGTTCTCACTACGTATAAAATATCTCCGCAAATGGATATTCACCAAGAGCTCTTTAACTCCGGGCCTTGAGAACTTTAAATGACGACTACCTCACTATTCACGGTCCAAAGCAACGATGGGTAATTAAAACTTGTTGCCTTAAAAATCCAAAAAGAATTTCACCACATTGAATTCAGACACAACGTTAATCGTACGTGAATTGGGCTTTCTTATTGAATTTTAGTCAACGTAATCCGATTGCAATTGGCGCTTGTTCAATTGAATCCCTACTCTTGGCTTTAGTGAAAAAATCAGCCAAATTGAACCTAGTGTTTACATAATCAAGAGGTATGACCCCATTTAACGATAAATCCTTGCACTGGACTGTGCCTAAGAGCAATATGACGAGATTTACCGTTATACACTTGACTATAAGCCTTAGCCAATGCCATCCTGCTATCCGTAAGAATTGCCACCGGTGATATAGACATTGGTAATATAGGGATCTCAAACATGAGATCCCTTAACCATTTTCTTCCTTCCTTGCAGACGCTAGTGCTATAAACTCGGAAGCCTAGTGGAATCAGCAATGCACGTTTGTTTCTTGAAAACCAAGATATGGCTCCTTCCCATAAACAAATAACAAACCACTTGTAGAAGAATTATCCTTTTCACTAGTGATTTAACTTGCATCAAAATACCCTTCCAAACTCGGAGCTTCTCCACTATAAGTAATATCACGTTCCATAGTAACCTTCAAGTATTTTAATACTCTCTTAATTGCTTTCTTATGATGCGGACCTGGATTACTAGTAAACCTACTCAACTTTGCTACCGCAAAGGCAATATTTGGTCTCATACAAGTCATCGCATATATTAGCGATCCAATAACCTTAGAATACGTTAATTGTGCAACTGGTTCCTTTTCATGTTTACAAAGTTTGACATGTTGGTCCATAGGGGTTGACATTAGAGTTTCATCAAACATATTGAATTTCTTAAGTACTTTCTCTATGTAATGAGTTCGTCTTAACTTGATTCCATTGTCGTCTCTTATGATCATTATACCTAAGATCACATCGGCCTCCCCCATGTCCTTAATTTGGAATGAACATGAGAAAAACTCTTTTGTCTTTTGAACCCGTACTAAATCAGTACCAAATATAAGCATGTCATCAACATAGAGACATATAATGAATCCGTTGCCTTGCCCATTAAACTTGCTATAAATGCACTTATCGTCTTGATTCAATGTGAATTCAAAAAACAAAAGCATTTCATCAAACTTTTGACGTCTTTGCTTCGGTGCTTATTTTAGTCCGTATAATGATTTAACAATTTACAGACCTTGTTTTAATGTCCTTTCAAAATGAACCCATCGGGTTGTTTCATGTAAACTTCTTCATCTAGCTAACCATACAAAGACACAATTTTCTCTTCCATTTGATAAATCACTAGATTTTTTAATCGAAGCTAACGCTACCAACAACCGAATGGTGGTTCTTGACACTGGTGCTTATTTATCGATGTGATTTATACCGTGCTTTTGTCTATAGCCTTGTGCCACTAAACGGGCCTTGAACTTATCAATAGTTCATCAATCTTCATTTTCTTGATTGCATCAATAGAACTCAGTGAGTCTCTTTCAATATTTGAGAAATATGGAACACTAGAAGTAACATTATTCTAGTACTTTCGACTAAATATGTACTTTAAGTTTCCTTAGTGTGCATTTTCTTTAAAAATGACTTTTTATTAAATATCTCAAACTAGAGATAATTTAATCTCTTTGTCTAAAACTAAGACAAATGTTTATGGATAAAATATTATTTTTATTATTTTACACTTGGAAGTTTTTAAAATTTCCTCCTCCATTTGTAATCATTCATTCTCTAAACAGAAATGTCAATTCTTTGTGATTCAACTCAAAATTGAATTTCATACATAAAATTATGCATTACTTGAGTAATTTACTTACATTATTACAAACTAGTAATAATAAATCAATTTTTAAATATTATGGAATTTATTTACCATAATATACTCCCTCCGTTCCTTTTTGTTTTTCCACCTTACTAAAACGGGTAATTTCATAAGTTTTTCCACTTTAGAATACTTTCCATTTTTAGAATGTTTTTTTTCCCATTTATACATGTCAAATAGCTTCTCTTATCTTAATGATCTGGTTCATTTACTTTGGATTCTTAAAAACGGTGTTGGGAGTAGCTTTGGTCATTATGACCTCTGAACATTTCATTTCTCTTCTTTAATTTTAACTGTTGCTTTCTCTCTCCTCTAAAAACGTCTTCCGTTGCTTTCTTAGCCTTTACCACCTGTTCATTCAACACTTTTTTACTCCATTTATCTGTATTAAAATACAGATCGAAATTTGTTCTTCATTTTGAGATTTGTTTTGTGAATTTTAGTTGAGTTTGATTTTTGCATGCCCTCTGTTGTGATGTCTTCTTCAACTTCCATTGTTACTGTTTGAAGCTTTTTTTGTCCATGAACAAAGTCGAATCTAAGAGTGATTCAACCATCCCTTCATACCTTTATGATGGTTTATGTGAACGTGGAAAATTTTGTTCTTGTTCCATTAAAGGGAAGTCACACTTTTATTCAAACAAAATTTTAAGATGGACCAAAAAGTATCTTGAAGCATATCAAAAGGCCATGAAGGATGATGCTATATCTACTTTTCGTGATTCAACCCTTTCTCCTAATGTTGAAAAAGACTCCATCTGATGTAAATCCTTCAACTCCATCTAAGATTAATGAAGACGAAGTTAATTTGGTTGTCCCTGACAATCCTGAGGAAGTTATTGCTTCAAGGCCTAAAAAAAACCCTAAAAAACGTAAATGAATTTTGTAAGGTTTTTTTGGATTTCCTTTTTATTGTAGACTCATGATGTGTGCTGGTGATGTTTCCTATTAGACTTGTTTGATTTTGTGATGTTGGATTTCGGTTTTTAATTTTGTTTATTTACCCCTGTTTTGATTTTGTTTTGCTTCATGCTGTTTGATTAGTCTCCTTTTGTTGTTTATTTACCCCTATTCTGATTTTGTGATGTTGGATTTATGTTTTTAAGATTTTGTGATGTTGGATTTCGTTTTTTTAGTTGAAGTCTATTCTTGAAAAATGTTCTTTAAGCCCCTGTGATGTGTATTCTGTTGTTAATTGGCCTCAAATCTAAAATATTATCTATAACTACTTGGTTGAGTAGCAATTGTGTATAACTACTTGATTCTTTGAGGTTGCTATTTAGGTTAATGGAATTTGCAAGGTCATTTTTTTGAAGATTGTACTTGTAAGTATTCATATTAGTGATCCATGTATTTCTAATTTGGCCAATGCAAGGCTAAATTTTCTGGTTTTTCATGGCTGTTAGTTTATGATGCAGGGATTACATTCCCTCCTTTTTCTTAGTACTTAATTATAAACTTACCCAATTTGGAAAGTTCGTTACTTTCGTCCATGTACCTTTCTCTCTCTCATTATATACTCCCTCCATTAAATATTATGTGCAACCGCAGTACAATTCGCGGTCGCCAATGCATTTTTTGTAGTGCCTTAATTAGAGGAAGTAGGGATATGTAATTAAAGGAAAGAAGGAGAGAGAAAATGGAGGGAGGACCACTTTCCCTCCCATTAAAGGTAAGAAGGAGAGAGAAAATGGAAGGAGAGAGAAAAATCAGATTTGTAAATTGGGGGTAAAATTGTAATTACATTGGTTATTTTTAGCTTAAAAAGGAAACAAAACAGTGACTTGCAGATAACCCTAATGGGACAAAAATGGCAAAAGTTGCAGATAATATTTAACAGAGGGAGTATTATGAAATCATAATTTTTTTTTGATTATTTAATTTTATCTATAATTATTTTCTCTCTCAACATTCCAATACAATCATTACTTTCCACTACTATATAATTAAAATAATACCCACTACCACCAAATATTTCATTTTTCTTAATTTTGGAGAAAAACCCAAATAGGAACATCAAATAGGAACGGAGGGAGTACATTTTATGCTAAGCGCATAAAATTTATTATCATACCACCTGATAATTTCACACAACTTTATAAGTAGATACTTATAATGCCTGTTTTAGTTATAAAAATAAATCAACTTTTCACATATAATTTATGAATAAATTATGTTCTATCCAATTTCCTTATACGGATCAAATAAACACACCAAAATATTATTACAAACTAGTAATAATAATTTGATTTATAAAGTTTATGGAATTTTAATCACCATAAAACATAATTTGCAAAATCTATGCAAATTAATTTATTCTCTTATTTAGAATAACATTTATTTCATAACTATTTTCATAAGTAATGATAAAAACAACCACTTAATTATAATTTCAACATTGTTGAATTATACATAATAATTTAAATTTAGTTATTATAAATAATGATCCAATCATATATTAAACTTAAATTTAATATGTTCCATGTACATAAATATGTATATCCATTTGACACATATATTCTACCCCTTAATCTTAGTTATAAAATAACTAGATTGACTTGGGTAATACCATATTTCATTTTAGTATGCAAAAATAAATCATTACCCCTTTTATTTTTCTATAATAACCTTGGATAAATAAGGATATATGTCACTTTATTTCTTGTTTCATTATATAAGATACTTGACAAAAGTCAATAAACTTATCATTTACTTATAAGTAGTTATTACAAAATAACTACAATAACTAACAAAATATGGTTACATCAATAAAAAATATCAACAATCATATATAAATTATACAAAGCATGGATTTCAATAAAAAAAATGTGCATTATAATCCAACATGTCATAGCATATAAGACATCTTAATAACATTTCATAGTTAATACTACATGCTAAGAGATCAGGAAACAAATCATCCAAAAGGAAAAAAGGTACACGAAAAATTAACCACCAATTTGATTAGTTTAATCAATTTCCGCACAAAAATATTCCATTCGCTTGGTTTTTATGCTACACGACAAAACATCAATAATAAACATAATAAAATAAAACTAATCATTTCTTTAAACATGTCTCATGAAGAAATGCACTTTCATCTTATTATACATCCGTTGTTATTCATGGAATTGATCCATCACCGGACGGTTGTCCAACATTTTATATTAAAATTACTTACTAAAAACTTCTTAGAACTTGCATCTTCCGACATATATTTATCTTCCAAACTATCCCATAATATCTTAGCGGATTCACGAAATTGATAAATATCGAAAAGTGAATCACACATACCTTTGAGGATATGTCCTCTACATATGAAATCATCATTCTCCCACTTGTTTCGCTTCCTTGCATCCTCCAAAGTTTTATGTTCCTTCTCTTTCAGTTTCGGAGTGCTTATCACATAGGCCACATTGAGGGAAGTCAAGAGGATGAGCATCTTCTTTTGCCATCTCCTGAATTCCACACCCAAGAACTTCTACAACTTCATAAAGTTTGAAGTGAGTTCCTTCACGTTTGTCATGTTGGCAGAAATTAGGAAAATTGCCAAGAATAATCCCAACTATCACCCGTTGGCCAGAAATAATCCCAACTATTGATTTTTTTTAATAATCCTAACTATTGATGAAGTTTGCTGAAAACAGTCCCACTCTCTTTTCAACCGGCTGTAGCAGGTTTTTTGAGTAATTTTTTTTTACTTTTTTTTAACTCTCCTTCATCAAATTAGGTAAACCTACCCTTTCATCTTCAAAAACTGATTTACCCATTCCATGTTCAAAAACCCATTAAACTCCTTCCTCCATTGATGAGCAAGCTTCCACCACAAATTGCACCCTTATATTTGGGATTAGGGTTTGAATACTTAGAAGAAGAAGAAGAAGAAGAATTCTTTGAATCTTAAAGGGATGAAGCTTTTAGATCTTGTCCATGGAGGAAGGAGGAAGGATGAATGAAGTATTAGGGTTTAGGATGAATGAAGAAGAAGATGGAGAGGATGAAGGGTAGGTTATACCTAATTTGATGAAAGAGAGTTAAAAAAAAAAGGTAAAAAAAATTACTCAAAAAAACCTGCTGCAGCCGATTAACAATAGAGTGTGACTGTTTTCAGCAAACTTCTTCAATAGTTAGGATTATTAAAAAATAATCAATAGTTGGGATTATTTCTGGCCAACGGTTGATAGTTGAGATTATTCTTGGCAAATTTTCCCAGAAATTATCACAAAAGATTGTTACAAAGTAATAATGCGAAGATAAAACTACAAATACAAGATGATCTTTGTAGCGTCCCCTTTGTGTATGGCAACGAACTCCTTCTTGTGTGTATCACGAACCAAATGATGAACAATGTGGAGAAGATTATTTGCAACAAAAGTTTCACTAGAAATCTTGATATAGATTGAAGGCGGCTACAAGCTTTCCTTTTGTGATATTTCCCCCAATAAGGTACTTGGGTTATGAGACCGAAAATTCACAAAGAGATACAATCAATCACATCAACGGATTAGTACAAATCGATGGAACTAAACAACAATATGTTTTTGTAGAGAATGAAATCAGAAAACTATAAAAAAGTTAATTACTCTCCTTTATGTTTCAAGAGAAAAGAGAGAAAGATGACAGAATTTTTTATTCTAAGAAGAAGTGATTTGATATCCATGGACACACTCTTATTTATAGAGTTGAAGTGTCACATGGATTCAACCAAACAACATTTGGTGGTTACCAGATATTAATAATGTAAAACATCCATTCATAACAACGCTTTATTCCATGAAACATAGCTTAGTTTCACGAAAAAAACATTCGTTCAAAACAACACTTTATTCCATGAAACATAGCTTAGTTTCATGAAAAGACACACTGTTTTAATGTGCTTAGTTTCACGAACAAACACATTGTTTCAATGTGCTTAGTTTATGCATATGTACATATATTTAAGCCTTGGATAATGTCCTGCTCTAAATCTCAACACAACGGGTTAGTAAAAACCCATTGAACTAAACGACTTTGTGCTTTTGTAGAGATCAAAATCAAAAAAACAATAAAAGAGTTGATCATTCTCTTTTATGTTTCAAGAGAATGAGAGAAAGATGACATAAAATAAATTCTCTAAAGATGTCAAAAATGATTTCCATGTACTTACTCTTATTTATAGAGTTGAAGTGTCATATGGATTCATCCAAAACCATACATTAATTAATGATGTAAAACATTTATCCATAAGAACACTTTACTCCATGAAATATAGCTTAGCTTCACGAACAACCATTCTGTTTCAATGTGCTCGAACGAGCACTTTAGGTGCTTGAACGAGCATGTACCAAAACAACTTCCAGAAAGTTTCTGCCTCGATATTTCGAAAGTGCTCGAACGAGCACCCAAAGTGCTCGAACGAGCAAACACCAAAAACATCAAACAGAAGGTTCTTAACCAAACTGGCTGACCTACGAGCATGAGCTCGAACAAGCACCATCTTGTTCGAACGAGCAAGCATCCGAGCAAGCCCATTTATGGTTTGTTGTCACGTTTATGCTTAGTCTATGTACATGCACATGCCTTAAACCTTTGGATATGTCCTACATGCTCTAAATACTCAATTTAAGATACATATTAAATATGTAATAGCTCAAAAAATCAATTGAAGTTAAAAAGGTGAGGCATTAATGAACACAATCAAGAACACACATTGTCGAAAATCGATAGATATATTCATACAAGATCACTAAAGTTCAACTCAACACCCTTGAATGGCAACAAATGTATGAGAGCAAAATACAGCTACAGACATTTCCAACACATTAGCAAATGATGTACTTTGGTGCAAACGTTCACACTCCTGGTTTAGATCTTAATACTTGTACCAACTTGAACATGTCTAAGCATTTTGTTGAGGAAACCAAGCTTGTACAAAAACATATACTTTCTCCATGTTATTCGCTACAATTAATACGAAAACTATCACATTACAGATGCAAATGCAACAAATTTAACTGAACAAAAGAATAACAATCTACACAAGTATATTGGAAAATAGGTACTTTTACAATAAGAACATTCAAAATGGTCATAATGATATATTTAACTCCTTATTAGGTTTGGGCAAGTATAGAGTTGACCTTAATAGACTGAAACCTATTGAAGTTTGGACATTTTCCTTTACAAAATATAGAGAAGGAAAAACAGCATACCAAATACTACAAAAAATAACATTTTCTAAATCAAGCAAAATAGCAGACAACTAAATATTGTAAACTTCCAAAATAATTACAACAATATGTAAAGAGACTTGGTTAGTTAATTCAATCTCATGTTAGGTCATGAAGGAAACAAGGATAATAATGACTTCATAATGACAAAATAAACATGGATTTGATGACCAAATATTAAACAGTCACCTATGCAATGTATTTTGTTATGTTTTTCACAGATCATAGAATTGGCAACTGTAATCGCCCCGAATTATAAAGGCAAACACTAACTGGAATTTAGTATTAATCAAACGGAAGCTTACTTTTGCCAGCACAATTAAAGGGTTACTTAGAGGTTAAACCAATATCCAAGTAAAATACTTGAACCAAACCAAACCAATATAACGGAAGTCTTAACTGTCAAAAATATAGGAAAAGTAAAACCAAATCGAAAGAAGTCTAAAGTTCAAATACATCCTTAAAATAGTCCAAACCTAAACAATCCAACTAATAGTCTCTCAAATACAATAAAGAGATCTAAACAAAAGGGGAGTCATACTCTAACTCGGGTTCATCTTCCGCTCACATATCCATTCTCCGTCGAGGTGCCATGGGGGTTTACTCTAAAAACAAAACCATTGGAAAACATACAAAGCATAGTATCAGCAAAAAGGCTGAGTATAAACACACTAGTGTGTGTCAAACAAGTTATTAAAACTTTTTGATTTAAGTAAATTCATTTTGAAAAATGCTTTTTCATTTGATAAATCATATTATCATTCAAACTTAATTCAATGGTTTTATAGTAATAATTCCAAGTTCTCATATTTCATCATAAACCATAAGATCTCAATGGATCCAAATCAATTTCAAACTGATATCATAAGTTTGCATGGGTACTCTGTGAGTCGTCCTGTGACTCGTTTGGTAGTCGGTCTACCATCCGCAACATGTCCGGCAAGTGTAACACAATGGTATTATGAACAATACGCGCTCAGCATTGGTGAACCGTTTAATCATGCACACAACATTTGCTGTGGCATATGTACCTGCCATTTAGGCTAAAACATTTTTGTATATAATATATACCTTGTAATTTCAATAGCATTTGAAAAGTCAAAAAAAATATTAATTTTTACCTTATGATAAACATCTTTTATTTGCAACATAGCAAAACATATATTCTTTACAAATAGCAAAAATCAAATCATAATCTTTCCCACATGGGTAAAACATGCATAGCATAATATATCATCAAATATAACCTTTGTATTATATTGGGGCATCACTAGCATGTGTGGAAATGCATCGTAACAAAAAGTGATTAAATTCTATACGATTTTCCAACGAAACCACTAAAATGTTTCATTTCAATCCTTCTCAAATTAAATATAACTTAAAAGAGTTTTGAAATTCATTCAAAACAAATAGAATTTAGTTCATAAGTATATAAAATCTTTGTCATAGGAGATTTCATAAAACACTATTTTCTTAAATACGAGATAGTTTTGCCAGCAATAAAATCGATAATTGATTTACAAAATACATATTAATTCTCCAACAAGGCCTACATTAATCAAGTCATTATAGTAACTTAGTTAGAATGAATTTAAGGTTGTCCCATCAGATTATAATTGGTTATACAAATTTATAATGATTTTACGATTATTTCGACAATTTAGGTATTTACCGTTATTTAAATGATGTTTTAAATCCATGAAGTTTATAAACCATCTAAGTAAAACTTATTTATACAATGAGATAGTAGGTTACTAACAAAATTATAAATTTTTGATATAGGTCTATTTTTACTCAAATTTAATTAAGAATATTACGCCTTTAAATAATTAAACAATATTTATGAATTTGATAAATTAGCAAATAATTAATTATTAGATTAATAAATTTTACCAAAGTTCTATAATTTATATAATATTTTTACTAGCTCATTTAAACTTATAAATGTCATGTATGTTTTATCTTTTTATATAGACATCTTATCAATAAATCAAATAAAATTGGCTTAAAATTATTTAAATCCGAATAAAATAATATAAAAATTTTAAGATGTTCCAGAAACTATTTTAAGGAATATAAAATTAAATAATCCTTCTAACCGTGTGGGGTATTTTTAATAAAATTTATATGGTCACGAAAATTAATAGTGTTATTTTACCGATGAACCGAATAATTAATAGTGTTATTTTAAATAAATTTTTCCACATGTACCTACTGTTTATATAAGTGTCAAATAAAATTTTCATGCCCAAAAGACTCCATTTAATATTTATTTTGTATTTTACCATTTTCTAACTAACTGATTATTAATAACCGAGTAAAAATTATTTAAGGTCCTTAAACGTCATTAAAATGTTCCCAAAATTTTACCAAAGTTATTTACTTTCCATATGAGTATGGTATAAAAATTTCAAGTCCATATGTCTTTGTTTGGTAATTATTTTATATTTTACTATTTCACAATTTACCGATAAATAATTTAACAATTACTCAAAAAGCATGAAAAACTCCAAACTAAATATATTCTGGCAAAATCTTGTTGGAGACATTATAATATAATTTTATAATTAGTTTTTATGATCAAGAATTAATCTAATACCATGTTTTATCATAAGAGTATTTAACACCTTAAAATCCCTTAAAATATCGATTTAACACATAAAATTCAACAAAATTATTCAAGAGATTTTTTTTTAATATCTAGCTACTGGAAAATATTTTTAAAATGCATTTTAAATATTTTCCAAATCCATATAACCATTTCCATCACAAATACTTTAACAAAGTGGTGTAAAATCATGCCTTTAAACATACAACAATTCATAAAATTAACATGCATTATGCCCACTATGATAATACATGTAATAAAATCATTCCTTACTCAAAATTATCATTTTTATATCATTTTTCAAGATTTAAGAACTTCTCTTTGGAAATTTTATTTTTAAAAACAAGTTTATACAAAACTTTCCCAACTTGTTCTTAAATCCTTTAAAAATCACCCCATGTGACATACCTCGACTCCAAGCCTATATAAATATTCCGTAAGCTCCCACGTAAGCTCCTATACGTTCTTAGAAGTGGTTCCAACTTCGGGTCCTTGCCCTTCAAGTCTCAACTCCAACTCTTCAACTAAACATATTGCATTCATCCAACAAAAATCAATAATAATTTTGGATTTCTAACATGCACTTAACTTTCCTTAGTTGGAGTTGTTAAACTAATACTTGTGATGATTTTAACATATTTGGAGTGTACTTATTATGTTGAGCAACATAGTTAATAAAGTCCTATAAGTTTACTTAAAATCCTTGAAGTAAGAAAATTTATATGTTTGTTGAAATACAATACATCTTCTTATTTTCTATTGTAGCCGATTTTTATAGATTTATAAGTGATGATTTTAGTAATCTTAGAGATAAAATACTCATTTTATAATGATCTTAGTTTATAGAAGGATTCATGTAAAAAAAAGTTTTACATGAACAAGTTTTAACAAAAAAAAATAGTGGAATAAAGAAATGAACATAACTGACTCTATGCTTGGTGGATTTCTTCAAGTTTGGTGTCGATGGAAAGCTCTTGAAATGAAGATTATTTTTATGGAATATTTGAGTTTATGAGCATAAATTTTTAGAAGTTTTAGATGGGTTTTTGAAGAAGATTTGATGAGAAAAGATGGTGTTTTAGTAGTTGAAAGTTTGAAGGCTTCTAGTGTTTGTTCATGGATGAACTTGGGAGTAATGTGTTGGGGTTTATGGCTGAAATATTATTAAGAAATTAGAGTGTTTTTGCTTCAAATACTTTTCTCTTGCATGCTTGTAATGATGCACAATCTAGATTAGAACAAAAGGGGTTTTGAATAGAACCATTTGCTTGAGTATGTAAGTGTACAAGACCAAAAAGAGGGGTAGGGGTACAGCAATTGGGGCTGCTGTTTGGGGCTGTTTTTGAGCTGATTTTTGTCTCATTTTGGTCTATTATAGTGTAGGAAAGGTTTATCTAAGATAGTTTAAAGTTTGGGTAAAAATTGTTGTACATGTAACAAGTTATGTAACTTGTACTTCATGTTTAAAATCACTTGCGTATGTGTATGAAATATTTAATTTACTCCCATCATGTTTAAATAATATGCTTGGGTAATAGTTAAAATTTCCTCGAACTATAAAGTTTACGTTACTTGTTACAATTCATTACGTTACGAATTAACAAGTTTCTAATCATCCTAGAAAATTTTCAACTTTCTACCATCACTAATTAAATTTTAACAAGTGACGGACAAGTATATATGTAAAAAAATTAGGCGCTAAAAACGACTAATGAAATCTCATCAATAATGTCACTGTTTCAACATATGACCAAACTTTAACGATCCTAATGTCTCTTTCTTTATGCTTTGTACCAAATAGCAATCAAATTTAGTATGTCGTTCTTCAAATATAATTTCACACTATGTACAAGGATGCAAGTTGCCAAGTTGAACCCGACCCATGCCCATCCCTATTGCTAGCACAATAATAGTACCTTTTCGATAATGACCTTATATGCTATGGTAGGTTGAACCTACGCCCGCTAGCTAGGTGTGCCGTGCTTCTCCCAGTAACAATGCTTATGAACATTTGATTAGAATATGATGAGTACGATCTAGAGTTTTTAACAGTTCATAACACCTTAGACATAATTCCAAACTATTCTATTTTTGGGTATTTAGATGTTGGGCAAGAGTAAATGATTGACAGTACATAATCTCCATACATAAAGGTCCTGGAACATTATCATATTGGCATGATAATACAAGAAGTAACATTGGAGAAATGGGTGATAACTTTCATACTTGTTCATGAACAGGAAAAAGACAAATAGCATATCCTAAAAATTAGGGAAGATTAAGAAATCAAAAGAAACTTATGTTAAATAAATTTTTAAAAAACTCAAAAAAATGGGATAACCAATTGAGAATTTACATGATGATCTCTTGAAAACCAAAACAATTAATGGTAAATAATGAAAATGTATAAATCAAAAAAAGAAAAAAGCATATCCAAAAAAAAAACAAAACAATTAGTGGAATAAGTAGAACAAACTCTTATTGCTTTTAATTTTGTTTCATCATTTGACCTAGAAACATCAAGGACTCTTACCATTTATATGAATTACTTAATGATTAGAGGTCTTTGTTTCATACTGTGGACATACTCAAAGAAAATTTGGCAATTTAATTCTAAGTGAATGGTGTTGAGTAGGATCAAAAAGCATTAGCCATAAAAAAAAAACTCACCGACATTGATGATGGTGCTGAGAGAGATATTAAGGTTATGTTGTGATTAATACAAATTAGCAATTCTATACAATAAAACTCAGGAAGTACCAAAACCACCCAACAATTGGAAACTGACAAATATCATAAGCGGAAGAATATAGATAATTAGGTTTAAGAGTGTTTTTGTATTATTGCTTAATCATAGAATTACATTCCTATATATATACATGGTTTAGGAAGCAAAAAAGAGGAAAAACAAAACACCTAATATTACGCCTAATATTCTGCCTAGAATATATACTAATAGCCTAGAATAGTAGATACTCAAAATATACAATATTTTTATTTCCTACACTCCCCCTCAAGTTAGAAGATACTCAAAATACACAACATCTTCAAAAGCCTCAGCTGTAACAGCTTTCGTAAGGATATCTGCGAGTTGATCTTTAGATCGTACCAAAGGAAGACTGATGATCTGGTTCTCGAGCTTCTCTTTGATAAAGTGTCTATCAAACTCTACATACTTCCTCCTATCATGTTGCACTGGGTTATTAGAAATGCTAACAGATGCCTGGTTATCACAAATCAAGTTGCAGGCTCCTTTAGGTGGAAAGCCCAGTTCACACAAAAGCTTTCTAAGCCAAAGAATCTATGTTACCCCTTTAGCAATCCCTAGGGACGGCAATGGGTCGGACTCGACTCGGATTATACATACTCCGACTTTGCTCGGGATAATAGTCGGACTTTTGTTTTCAATCCACCTCCACTCGGAGTCGGCATTTGCATACTCCAAGTTTGCCTCGACTCGGACTCTCGGATCTCCAACGGAGTCGAATGTAGAGTCGGATTATTATCAAACAGTATCGTTGTGATATTGTACTAATGATTTTAAAGCATACAAAATTAACAAAATATATTTTTCATATACAATTTAACAAATAAATATGTACTTTAATTTGAATTCAATTTTAACAACAGAAATAATCCTAATACTAAAATTTAACAAAATTTTCACGTATTTTGATTTGGCGTATTTTTTTTCTCTTGATTTTATTTGTCTTATCTTGATTCATTAATCTAAATAAAAATACCAAGTACTTTTTCAAAATTGAAAATTACAATTAGTATAAAACAGAGCTTGAATTAGTCACATCTAGAGTTTTAAGTGTAAAAGTCAAATTCAAAGTCGAATGTCCTTCAGGGTCGGAGTCGGGTCGGAGTCTCGGATTTTTAATAAGGTCCAACTCCGGTCCGTCTCTAACTCGGACTCGGATCGTAAAGTCGGAGTCGGAGTCGGATGACTTTTTCCTCGGACTCGAATCGGATTATTTTCCTCGGATCGAGTCGGACTAGGGTCAGATTCGGACTGAATTGCCATCCCTAGCAATCCTCTAAATTCTGCTTCAGCACTTGATAAGGCAACCACATTCTGTTTCTTGCTTCTCCAAGTAACTAAGTTTGCTCCGATCAAGGTGAGATAACCAGAAGTTGACATCCTACTATCTTTGTCTCCAACCCAATCGGCATCTGTATTGGCGCTACAAAAAAACTGCAAAGTTCCGACTAAAACCCATCGACCACCCCGTTTTGGTTGGAAAATTCCGCCCAAAATACCGACTACCCCACTTTAGTCGAAATTACGACTAAACTCCTACTGACACTAGTTGGTAGGAAATTTCCGACAAAAATCCGACTATTCTCTTAGTCGCAATCATTCCGACTAACTATTGCGTCGATAGTTAGTCGGTGTTTTTGGTAGAATTTTCCGACCATCTGTCTTGTCGGAGTTTAGTCGGAAGTTATCCAAATCTTTCTATAAATACCCTCCGCCAACCTAAATTTCTTTTTACATTTCTCTCCTATATTTTCTCTCTACTTTATATATTCCTTCAATAAAAAAAATTACATTATTTCTCCCAATTCACAAGGATTCTAGCTATACACTATTAATAAGGTATGATTTTAGTTATATTTTGCTTACTTTAATTGTATTATATTATCTATATTTTAAGTAGTTGTGTATAAATATGCATTATTTTTAATATCATATGTTATATTTAATTTGTAAAAAAAAAATTTAATTAGCATTTAGTTTGTGGCATTTTTTTGTAACTATTATGAGTTCATACCCGAAATTGTTGTTTTTCTTAATTATTATGTTGTATATACTATAAAAATATGGTGAAAACGATTAAAATATGTTTTGGATGAAAATAAGCATTGTATAATTTTACTTAAACTAAGTTGCAACAGTTGAAGCTTAGTAAAAATAATCCTCGATTCGAAACTCGTTGGGTTCCCCGATAGTTAATATTACAGCTTACATTTTGTATTTTGTAAGGTTGTATAAAATTGCACGTTTGGGGAACCAACAAGTTGCAAATCGTGGGGTATTCTTACTAAATTTTTTTGCAACAATTAAAACGTAGTAAAAATAATCCGCAATTTGCAACACGGTGGGTCACCCTCAGTCATAATTATTACAGCCTACATGTTGTATTTTGTTAGGTTGTATAAAATTGCACTGAGGGTGATACATCGAGTTGGAATTCGTGGGGTATTCTTACGAAAATTTACAATGCTTAATTTCATTAAATTTGAAAAACATATGTTTAATGTTTTCAATTTTTTTATAGTAAATACGAGGAAATATTTAAGAAAAACAACTATTTTAATCTAGTACTTATGATTTTTACCTACAAATGGTCGTACTAAAACCTCATTAAAAGATAAATTTTAAATTAAAATTACCGACCAGATAGCGACCAAAATATGGTCGCAATTTGGTCGAAATTTTGAAATTCAAAAACAGCCAAAAAGGGTTTCTGACACGCATTTGTTCCATAAAGCTGTTGCTCCCACTTCCGACCAATTTCCGACTACAAATTAGTCGCAGATTGGTCGGAATTTTGAATTTCAAAAATCAGTCAAAGCGTCCTGACAGACATTTATTGCCTTAAGATTCTTGTCCTTGCCGACCACCCTCCGACAACTATTTAGTCGCAATGTGGTCGGAATTCTGAAATTACTATTCAAAAAGCAAACTGACAAGATTCTTTATTCGGCACATCTTTTCACGTGCCGACAGAATACCGACCATATTGTAGTCGCAAGGTGGTCGCAGATTAGTCGGAAAGTTTTTTATGTTGCTAATAAACGTGGAATTTCTTGTTTCGCGGAGCAATGGACTTACGAAGTGAAAGCAGTTGGATGTACCAGCGAAGTTGTAAAGAAGTTTATAATATTAGATATTTAGAAGGACTCGAAGAATTTATACAATTTGCAAGGAAAAAAAATCCAAATGAGGTTAGATATCCGTGTAAACGGTGTGATAATCGTAGACTGTGGGCTCCTGATGTCGTAAGAGATCATCTGTTAAAGAAGGGGTTTGTCGAAAACTACTACGATTGGTATCTGCACAAATGTTTTAACGGTGAACCACTTAGTAATGAGTTGGCTCCACCGGTAGAGCAACAGCAGAACACGGTTCAAAATACGTATGCACAAATGGTCTACAATGTAGCAGCGAGTACTTTTCCGGATACACATCATCATTTTCTACCGCATCGTGATGATGTCTTTGCAAATGTACCAAACTCGCCCGTACATATTCAAGAAGATCCGAACCCCCAAATCAAGACAGTCCTTTGAAATGTTAAGAGCCGCCAACTTACCTCTATACCCTGGTTGCGAAACGCATACTCAGATGTCGGTCATAGGAAGGATGTCGAGCCTAGAGACTGACTTTCGTATTCCAGAGAGACTTTACGATGAATTATGTCAATTCATTATTGAAATGTTGCCGAAAGATAATCGGATGACAACAAGTTTTTACGATACGAAGAAACTAATTTTGGCTCTTGGACTGCAGGTAGAGAAGATTGATTGTAGTGTCAATGGGTGTATGATTTAATGTGGCCCCACAGCGAGTATGACACAATGTGATAAGTGTGGGGTTTGTGGATGGATATCAGATAAGACTCCTAGAAAGCAGTTCCACTACTTTCCCATCGGTCCTAGGCTACAACGGTTGTATGCTTCTGTAACTACTGCGAGCCACATGAGGTGGCATGCGGAGCACCGTTCAGAAGATGGAGAAATGTGTCACCCCTTGGACAGTGAGGCCTGGTTAACTTTCAACGCGACCCATCCGGGTTTTGCAAGGGAGACAAGAAATGTGAGACTGGGGTTGTGTACAGATGGTTTCAACCCATTTGGCAGCTCGGGACAACAATATTCATGCTGGCCCGTAATACTAACTCTATACAATCTTTCGCCCTTGATGTGCATGAAGAAACAGTACATGTTCTTAACGGTGATCTTCCTCGGCCCTAACAATCCAAAAGATAAGATTGACGTGTGCCTACAGCCATTGATACACGAGTTAAAAATGTTGTGGGAAGATGGGATCCAGACATACGACGTATCCAAGAGGCAGAACTTTTAGCTTTGTGGGGCTTTGATGTGGACAATTAACAACTTTCCGGCTTATTCGATGATGTCGGGGTGGATTACATCTTGTCCGTACTGCATGGATGAGCCCAAAGCCGTCTATTTAAGACACAATAGAAAAGTGAGTTGATTTGACTCACACAGGAGATTTTTAGATAGTAGGCACCCTTACCGCAGAAACCGAATAAGTCTCAGCCGTGGAGCTGTTGGGAAGGATGTTAGGCCCGACATACGTACGGGAAAAGAGCTTTTAGAGGAGCTGGATCGTTTTAGCTTTGTACGGGCAGTTGAAGACGATATAGCTGAGTACAACGCAGATTTAAGGAAATATTGTGTTGGATGGAAAAAGAGAAGTAGTTTTTGGGAGTTGTCGTAATGGAGCACAAACATGATCCGTTACAACCTGGACGTGATGCACATTGAGAAGAAATTCTTTGATAAAATTTTCAACACAATAATGTGTGTGCCGGGAAAAAATAAGGATCATCTCAAGGCACGTCAAGATTTGGGCGAGCTCGGGATCCGATCAGAATTGCATCCAATTGGTTCTACCATACCTAAGGTATCATACCATCCAATTGGTTCTACCATCCAATTGCATCCAATTGGTTCTACCATCCCTAAGGTTTGCTTGTTCCCTTTAGATATCTGAGAATTCTCATAACTGCTTCCATATGTTTAACCTGTGGAGGATGCATGAATCGGCCGACAACCCCAATTGCATATGAGATGTCTAGCCTTGTATGAGACAAGTATATGAGTTTTCCTACAAGTTTCTGATACTGTTCTCTATCTGTCATCTCCCCATCTTGTTCAGTTTGTAGTCCATGGTTGACAATGATTGGCATTTCAACCGGCTTACAGTCGATCATACATGTTTCTGCCAAAAGATCAAGGATATATTTTTTCTGATTGATGAAGATTCCCCTTTTTGATCTTAAGACTTCAATTTCCAGAAAGTACTTCAAGTTGCCTAGATCCTTTATTTCAAATTCCAGAAACAATCTCCTTTTGAGTTCACCAAATTCTTGTTCATCATTTCCCGTGATGACCATATCATCCACATATATAATCAAAAAAGTGATCTGACTTTCTCTTTTCTTGAGGAATAAGGTGTGATCAGAATTGCTCTACCTGAGCCCAAACTTTTTCATTGCTACTATAAACCTCCCGAACCATGCTCTAGGTGATTGTTTTAGGCCATACAAAGGCTACCGGAGCCTGCACCCTTCTCTTGGACCATAGTTGTCTGCAAACCCGGGTGGTTCTCGCATATAAACTTCCTCTTCAATCTCTCCATGCAAGAAGGTGTTTTTTACATCAAACTGATACAAGGGTCATTCCTTATTCGCAGCTACAGAAAATAGAACTCTGATAGTACCAATCTTTGCAACAGGGGAGAAGGTGTCAGAGTCGTCTATTCCGTAGGTCTGAGTGTATCCCTTTTCCTCTAGATGAGCCTTATATCTTTCAATCGTTCCATCAAGGTGATATTGGATTGAGAATACCCACTTGCATCCTACTGTTTTCTTACCCTCAAGCAGTGTACATTTCTCCCAAGTATTATTTTTGTCAAGAGCTGTAATCTCATCTTCCATAGCTTTTCGCCACTTTGGATCATGAAGAGTTTCATCAACACTTCTGGGAATAGTATTTGTATAGAGGGCAACATTAAATGCCACAGCAGAACTAGACAGATTGAGATTATTCTCCTGAGGCATTGGATACCTAGATCGATGTGCTTCATATTCAGGGTCATACCTCTTGGTTGGCACTCCCCTGGTCCTTCTACGTAGAAGCTCATATCTGCATGTCTCAATAGAGGGTGGCACAATATTATTGGCTCAGGAGTTACCTCTACTCCCAGAGAATCATCATGGGATGCTTCAGACAGGATAAGAGTGATTTGAGGGAAAACTGATGTTTTAGTAGCAACTTCAGTGGGATTACCTACTTTCCCTGTTTGGTCCGAGTCAATAGCAAAAGGATGTATAAGCCAACTCAAGTCTTCACTCCTAGTCTCCCCCTGAAGATTGAGCTGGGAGTAGTAATAGGAACTCTCAAAGAAGTCACAGTCAAGAGTAGTATATAGTTTGTTTTGGAGAGGATCATAGCACCGACAATTCTTCTTTGTAGCCCCATACCCAAAGAAGACACACTTGACTGCTCTAGGTTCAAGTTTATGACGGGATCGGGAAGGTAGATGAACATACACTACACAACCATAGACTCGAGGAGAAAGGGAGTGAGAGGGAGGAATGGTGGTGTGGGAACGGAAAGTGGCAAGAGGTGTTTGGAAATTTAGGACTTTGGTAGGAAGACGATTGGTGAGGTATGCGGTTGCGGAAATAGCTTCAGGCCAGAAATGTGCAGGGGTTTTAGCTTCGAACATTAGGGCACGGATGATCACAAGAAGTGTACGATTTTTCCTTTCCACAACTCCGTTTGGTTATGGAGTGTACGGGCAGGAGGTTTGGTGAATAAGCCCATGGGTAGATATAAAATCTTGCATTGTTTTGGTTTATATATTCCCTGCCATTATCTGAGCGAAGAAATTTTGGTCGTGTTTGAAACTGTGTCTCAAGCATATGATAGAATTTAATAAAGACATCAAAACTTCAGTTTTGTATTTAAGAAAGTATACCCAGCACATACGAGTACAATCATCCACAAAAGTAATAAAATATGAAAAACCATGGGTATTGAATTTAAGAGTAGGGCCCTAAACATTAGAATGTATCAAAACAAAATGTGTACTACTACGAGACATACTAGGAGAATAAAAATGTTTATGACACTTAGCAAGCACACACGCTTCACAATTCAAAGTTCCATTACAACTATTAAGCGAAGGAAAAAGACGTGTTAAGTACCCTAGTGAAGGATGACCTAGATGTCTATGCCAAATCCACATTTTCTGATTACTAGACCTATTAGCAAGCAAAGTTTGACCCTTGTGAGTCGCCTCATCCACATAGTACAAGCCTCCTCGTTCAGTACCACGCCCAAGGATCTTCCTTGTCCGAGCATCCTGCACAACACAATCAGTAGATGTCATAAGAACTGTACAATTAAGCTCCTTCATTAATTGACTAGCAGACAACAATTTATGAGATAGACTAGGTATCAAAAGACAATTTTTTAAATGTATTGAAGGAGAAATATTAACGGGCTTAGCTTGATGAACATACACACATTCTCCATTGGCTGTCTCTATATGGGTTCGATTTTTTTCGCCGAGGATACAAGGTCAAAGGTCATTGTGTCTGTGACCCCGCAATCAAAGATCCATTTGGATGAGGTTGGTTTACAAAGAAGTCCAAGGCTAGGGGTTAATTTTTTGTTTGGACTTGGGAATTCTGGTGGCCCACGTGTACTAGTGGTGCCGGTTTGGGGGGGGGGGGTATTTTGTGGGAAGGTATTTTGTGGGGTAGGTATTTTGTGTGGAGGTATTTTGTGCTGGTTTTGGGAATTGATTAGGGTTATTATTTTTTTGAGTATAAATACCAAAAAAAGGAAGGTCTCCCTCATCCCTTACCCCATCCGTTTCTCTCTCTTCCATTTTTTCCACTCACTGTTGCTCTCCCTTGCATGAGTATTTTACCCGTATGGGTTATGTTGGTCATTTTTCTACTCACTGCTTCTTTCCCTTCCATGAATATTTCACATGTGTGGGTTGTGTTGGTCATGTGTTCCTCGGTAATGGAGACGCCGGTGGCAACATAGGCCTTGCTGCCGGTTCTTGGTTGGTGGCGGCTTCCTCTGTCGGTGTTCCTCCCACCACTCCGAGAACCCTATTAATTTAAAACACCCCTCCTTCGTGTGCCTCATTACACCGCAGTGACTACATCTCAGGTGAGTTTTGTCCTCGTGATCCCACCGGTATGACGGATTTTCTGACCGGTGTTTGACCGCCAACCCACTTCCAATTTTGAGGGACCCGTTCCCAGTGTTGAAACGTGGGTCATAATCTCACGCCTACTAATCTCCCTTCTAACGGCGGCATAAGCTGCTTTTACACTTAGTAAGGGATCTCGATTGAGCAAGTCAAGACGTTCTTTATCGAACGTTTCATTAATACCGGCCAGAAATTGTAATAGTCTCTGTTTTTGAATGAAATTATTGAATGTGGTTATATCATCCGCACATTTCATGGGGTTAGGCATACGATGGTCTATCTCCTTCCAAAGAGTGTCTAGACACCCGTAATACACTTCGATGGGTTGATTATTTTGTTTCATTGAACTTGCTTTGGAACTAAGATCAAAGATCTGTAGTTTGTCGCGACCACTGCTAAAAAGAACTGAGATCCCTTTCCATAAATCCCATGTTGTTGTGTAGTCTAGAAACTGATTCACGAGGTCAGACTCAATGTTTGAAATAATCCAGAACAAGACCATTGAGTCTTGTTGCTTCCATTTTTGATAATTCGGTTCTGTTGATTGAGGAGGGGCTGCGATGATGTGATTGAGTCGTCTTCTCCCTTCGATGGCTATCTACATCAGTTTACACCATTTAATGTAATTCTGATAATTGAGTTTCTCGGTAACTTTAAGATCCGATGTTGGTTGTTCACTGTGTGTGTTGGTTTTTTGCATTTTCTGGAAAAAATTGGAACATTTGTTCCATTTGCTCCATATTCATCAATTTTTGGTTTGTATTTGGTTTGGTTTCTGGTTTAGACATTTTGGGGTTTGTTTTATTGGGTAAATGATGAGCTTTAAAAAATAATTTAATCCCTTAAACCAACCGTTGGCTCTGATACCATGACAAATATCATAAGCAGAAGAATATAGATGATTAGGTTTAAGTGTGTTTTTTTATTATTGCTTAATCACAGAATTACATTCCTATATATACATGGTTTAGGAAACATAAAAGAGGAAAAATAAAACACCTAATATTACGCGTAATATTCTGCCTAGAATATATACTAATAGCCTAGAATAGAAAATACTCAAAATACACAATATTTTTATTTCCTACAGAAACCAATAACTTACCTCACGAAGTATTAAAATTTTATGAGAAAAATTTTCAAATTACAGCAGACACTTTTTTTATTTAACACCTCATCAATGCAATCTGAAATGAAGAAATTATACCTTGAGCATGTTATGAAGAATTTGACAATCAATGAAGAGCAGCAGAAACATCAAATCAAAAAGCCAAATTCTCGTAAGCCTAGAGAAGACCAAAACAAAGCAATAAAAAATAATTGAAATAAATTTGAAAAATTTTTTTTGAAAATACTTAAACCCAAATGCACAATAAAAACGTATAAAAATTGCACAAACTCTAAATGAAATTGATGATGGTGCTGAGAGAAAGATTAAGGTTATAAAATAGTGATTAATAAAAATTAGCAATTCTAAACAATACAACTCACAAATAGAGGTGTTCAATGGGGCGGGTCGACCCAACGGGTCAAGGGTCGGGTCACATTTTGACGGGTCATTAGCGGGTCGGGTCAATAATGGGGCGGGTCATTAACGGGCCTTGGTGTAAAGGGCCGGGCCGGGCCGGATAATTATAAATATTAATTGCGGAAAAAAATTAACCACTTTTTTTTATTTTTTAAAATATTATTATTATATACATAAGTACGTCGACCCAATGGGCCATAAAGTATAATAAAAAAAGCTATTCTATGAACTTTTTTAAAAAGGTCAAAGAAGGTCAAATTTAAACAGGCTTGACCCGGCCCGGCCCATTTATCATTTGACATGACCCGCCCCGCCCCGGCCCATTTAAATTTTGACCCAACCCGCCCCGCCCCGCCCCGTTGAACACCTCTACTCACAAAGTACCAAAATCAACTAACAAGAGAAATTACCTCACTTTCCATGGCAACAATCAAATTCAACCCAAAAGTACCAAAATTTTATGAGAAAAACTTCAATCTTTGGGACCATTTAAGCTTGAACAAGAATGACTTTTGAATTTCTTCTCAAATTCGGCATTCAATCCTCTGTTTCCAACGAAAGATGAAAAAAAGACATTTAAATTTAGAGAAAAAGAAGAAAAATGGAAAATGAAAACCAACCCTAAATTGTGAAGAAGAGAACTGAAAGATTAAAACGAAAGGAAAGAATGAGAATGGGTAGAAGGCGGTAAATGAAGAAGAAAGTGAAGATGAAAAGTTGAAAAAAAAGGGATGGGAATAGTTTAAAAAATTGCTCTCTTTTTATATTGTAGTTCCTCTGGTTTTAATAGTTGCTACATTTCTATTTTTCACGCTATCCAATACACGATTTTAATTTTTAATATCTCTAATTTCATATGATAAAAAATTCTAAAAAATTAATATTAAGAAAATATACATTAAGACGAATCAAACAAGATCTCACTTGGCTATGTTTTACATTATACATAGAGAACTATATATCAAAAAAGATCAATTGGCGAAAAGTAGTTGCTACAGGAACCGTAGCAACTAATAAAATACGGAGGAAATATTATAATATAGATTATAGATTATAGATATAGGTATAGATATATAGATATAGAGATACTTCCTCCGTTCCATTTTACTTGCAACACTTATCGTTTTTGGAAATTTCATATTACTTGCAACATTACTATTTTTGGCAAAAATAGTCTACTTATTTTATCCTCACTTTATATTTACCCCACTATCACCATCAATCATACATCATCTCATTAATTATTTAATATACCCACAAGTCACAACTATTATCTACTTATAATATTTTTTTGGGAAATTCCACGTGGTAACCCCGAGGTTTTGGGTTTTCCACGTGGTAACCAAAACTTTGAAAAAATCCACGCGGTAACCCTGAGGTTTACCAAATTGTTCCACCATAACCTTTTTGCACATAAAACATTAGCAAAACGATAACATACGTTAATTTCGATGCTTTAAGGTTGTTGTACGGCTATTTTTACGACTCACCATTTCAAATGCCATCAGTTTCAACCTTTTCCCCAAAATATAAACCCTAATTCTACCATTTTTGGATTTCCGAGAAAAAAAAATATGATTTGGATGAAAGACGGTAAAGTTAGGGTTTAGGTTTTGGAGAAAAAGGTTGAAACTGATGGCATTTGAAATGTTAAGTCGCATAAATAGGCGTACATCAGCCTTAAAGCTTCAAAATTGACGTTTGCTAACGTTTTTATGTGCAAAAAGGTCATGGTGGAACAATTACGTAAACCTCAGGGTTACCGCGTGGATTTTTTAAAAGCTTTGGTTACCACGTGGAAAACCCAAAACCTCAGGGTTACCGTATGAAATTTTCCTTATTTTTTTTATTTTTTTCCCACATATCACTATTAATCATACATCATCTCTACTTTTACCATACTGATTTGACGGCTCTAAAAAAATGTGTCAAACCTAATGATGCAACTAAAATAGAACAAAGGAGTAAATAGATATACATATAAAACTATTTTCTAAGTTTATTTTTTAATTTTATTTTTTCAGAATTAATCTTATTTTGTTCAATCTTTCTTTAAAAATACTCCCACTATTTTCATTTGTTCTTTTAATTCACTTTTTGCGCAAATTCCAATGCAAATTTAAAACTAAAATTATTTTCATTCTGATTTATTAAAATTTTCAAAAAATTGATATTTAAATATTGAGACAAATTTATGAAAATTTTATAAAATTATATTTTTTCTTATATGAATTTGTGATTTTACTTATATGAGAATAACATATGAAACGAGGAAGTAAAATACTTCCTCTGTTCTAAAATACTCGCTACACTTCGATTTTGTGCACTATTCATTGTTCAAACTTATTTTACATATTGCGACTAATGTGTAAGTAAAAATATAATCAAGTGAGATCTTGTTTGAATCGTCTAATCGCATACTTTCATAATATTAAATATTTATAATTTTTAAATAAGTGTAGTTTAAGATATTAACAATCAAAATTGTACATTGAATTGCTAAAAAAGTGAAATGTAGCAAAGTAGAATAGTGGGGAAAGTAAGGTGCATCAATATATAACCGGCTTGTCGGGTTACAGGCTGAGATTGAGCCACATATTACTTAGTAACTTGCCTTCACTTCCGTCCGCCACGTGTTCGAATATTTACTCTTCACTCTCATTCATTTTTTCCGTTTGTTCGAAACTTCTCAATCATCTCTATTTGTAAATTGTAATTGATTAATAAAAATTAAAAAACAAATCCCCATAATTTGATTTCTTTCGTCGGTTTAGCCACTTTCTGGAAAATCACTGCAAATTTCTTCATCATGTCTCGCTTGATTCAAGCTCGAAATTCTCTCTCCCAATCGCAGTAAGACAATCATCATTTTCATCTTCTGCTATCACAATTTAGTTGTTTTTTTTGTTTTTTTTCCAATTTTAGTTTGAAGAATTACTAAAGTAGAATGATCATTTTTCGATTCTTTATTAATGAAATTATTAGTCAATAAAACATTTTGTTAATCATCATCATTTTTTCTTTGCATCTCTTCGAAATTTCTGTGTTTTTTTTAATGAAATTATTACTCCACAAAATATTCTGTTAATCATCATCAATTTTTCTTCGAATTTCTTCGATATTTCTGGACTGAACCTTTTCTGCATCTTGACTCCCCGTCAACCTTTTGTTTTGGTAGAACTCTGGCTATGTATAGAAGTTGCAGATTTCTGTCTACAGAGTCTGCAGGTGTTAATGGAGGCGTTAAAGTTGAGGAAGCAGAAACAGTAAATGTTCCACCCCCCTCTTCGGAGAAGGTATTCAATTGTAACTTTCATCTAATTGCTACTGGGTTTTCCTGTGGTTAAGGTGTTATTTTTTTTCTCACTGTAATCAATATGAATTTTGTGTGTTGTGGTTAAGCTACTTGTTTTTGGAGGCAATGGATTTGTTGGCTCACATATTTGCAAAGAAGCTTTAGAACGTGGGTTGTCTGTCTCAAGTATAAGTAGGTAATATTTTTCTTACCATAAGTCTATTGTAGAATGTGGATAGAATGTCTGGTAATAAATTTTTGTCGATTTATTTTCAGCAATAAGAGCCCAGGGTAGTACTTGGCTACCTGCTATTCTTGATTTTTTTTCCTCTTGTGAGCTTTTTGTGTTATAGATGTGTAGATGCTGTGCACAACTACATATATTGAATATCACTCCCTCCTCTTTTGAAAGTTGTTCTGTTCTTCCAAATAATCGAGTTATCTATTAGGTTTCTGTGGGTGACATGAAAAGTCATGGTTGTATTTGGCTTCAGAAAGTTTAATTGGTCATTTGCTTGATTGGACCTGATCCATAGACATAATGTGAGTGTAGCCTTGGATGTGTTGTCTAATCCAGAAGTATTGGTACTTGTCTGGTCCAATAGGACTTTTTGTGAGTACCTTTTAGAACCACATCATAATTGGTCAATGTGCTTTAAAGAGTGGTCAAAGCTGAATTTATAGAGGTCCTGTTGGAAATGGTGACTCGAGCTAGTAGTGCCATTGTTGAAGATGAACCTTATGGCCTGGAAAAGTGAGGGAGACAGTGGCCAATGCCGAGTCGGTGTTGTTGAAGGTAACGATGACTCGGCGCCCATGGCATATGGTAGATAGCCGACTAGGCTGTGCAGGCTGCAAAGATGTGTTTTGTTCCAGTAAACAAAGCCGACTCGGCGTCTCGATGTAGACTTGTTGAAGCCGAGTCGGCGGTGCATCCGGTAAATACGCAAATCAGTTTTTTCTTTGTTTGGGCGGTTATTTCTTGGATTGTGGGCAGGTTACTCTTTTTCGAAGGCAGTTACGTCTTATTTAGTGACAGTTACTTTTGTCTATTCTTAGCCCTAATATCTTCTTATTATGAGACCTAATAGAAAAGGCTCCCATGTAATTAGTATTAGGTGATGCTATGAAAAACACAAAGTGAGAAACTAAGAGAGAAAAGTTTGGAAAGCCATTGTTGTGGTGTCTCGTGTTCATATTGTAATCTCCCAGTTTATAGTGAAAGTTTATTCTCAGTGCCGGTGGACGTAGCTATCACATTGATAGTGAACCAAATTAAATTTCTCGGTGCGATTTTCTTTATTGTTTGTTTGAATCTTTACTGCTTTCGTTATTGTTTGTTTGAATCTGAATGTTCAGAATTAAAGAATAATTCTCAGGCCACAGTAGTCGAAAGTAAACAGAATAAGGGCTATGATTTGAAGGAAGACTTAGCATTGATTAGTTTTGTGGAGTCTAATGGTTTGTTTAATAGATGGGTTTTTGATTCTAGTAGTTCGTTCCATATGAGTCCTCGTCGGGATTTGTTTGATACTAATGAGTCCTGTTTTAGGGGTTCGGTTACGATTGTTAACGTTACTCCATGTGAAATAGTAGGTATTGGTTCCATGAGACTTCATACTAGTAATGGAAGAAAGGTTCCTCTGACTAAGGTGAGGCATGTTCCTGCATTGGAGAAGAACTTGATATCGCTTGGGACCTTAGGTGATTTGGGGCTCAAGAGCGAGTTTAGCAATGGGAAGTTGAGTGTCTTTAAGGGTTCGAATTTGATACTTAGGGGTTTCAAGGTGAAATCCCTGTATGTCTTTCAGGGTGTCACGCTGCTTAGTTCTGCTGTTAGTGCTTCTAATTTTGTCACCAGGTACGACGGTTTGTGATGGGTATAGTCATATGGGTGAGAGTAGAGGGCTGGAATTGTCCATTGGGAATCGTCTTGCATATGTCAAGGATGTCTACCTTAAGGAAGACAAGCATTGGGTGTTTGGGTTTAAATACGGGTGTGAGCTTAGCATTGAAGCTCATGATCACTTGTATGGTAAGATGGTTAGTTGGGCTACATTTGGATGGTTCGTTTTGTGGATTTGCTATATTCTATGTTTTAGGTATTTTGTGGCATCATACCTATGGGATAACACCATTGTAGAACGATGTTACTGGAATAGCGAATTGGAGCTTTTTAGGGAGAGTTTTATGCATGATGTCTAGTACTTGGTTGTTGTGTAGATACTGGATTAGTTTGTTCGATCGCGGTTTACACACGGGATTAAAGGTGACTAGTATGTGTGTGGTGTGGCTCAGTTGAGTATCGTGCTATCTCATAATTGGAGTCTTGTTAGGGCTTTGGTGTGTTGTGATGTATTTTGCAGCTGCTGGTTATGGTGATAGTGGTACCAAGTTTGAGGTGGAGTATGAGGTTAACCCCTCAATCCATTCATGTTCGACCCCCCGGATCGATGGTATTGATGTTGTTCCATGTATCTCTGTGATTGTGTTTTGGATTCTATAAGTGTGGTAGGTTATGCATTGAACCTTGTGGTTTTGGCAAGGTTGGTAGCCGGTTTTTTGGAGTCACTTGAACCTCCAACTTATGAGCACGTTGTAGAGTATAGTGAGCAGGCGCAGTGGTTTTCTATGACTTTACCTACGAGCAGAGTGTGTGAATTGTTGTATAGACTGGTAGTGTTGCTTAGCTCAATTATATCACCTTATTTTGAGGCTAAGTCGGTCTATATGTCTAGAGTTATGGTTCGATTTTTGAAATATGCTGTGATGTGTACTTGTTTTGTGTATGCTAAAAGTGTCATTTGTAGGTTTGTGACTGAACCTGGGTGGGGGCGCTGTACTCTACGGTTTGCTTGGATTAGTTGTGTTTCTTATGTACGAGATTGATGTTAGGTGCTTAGTTACATCCGTTGAAGCTTGGGTTGTGTTCGCTGAGTTTGTTTGTGTTATGATCTCAATGATGGTTCTTTGTGATCAACCTTGGTTAGCTTTTGTGTACTATGATTGTGTGGTTAGTGATCAGATACTTGATGCTCAGGAGAAGCACGGTGTAGTCAGATTCCATTCGGAATGCACGTACATGAAAATAGAGGTAAAGAAAGTAGGATGTTCTGATAGTCATAGTAGATTTTTTTTACTATGCTGGATTCTGTGGCATAGGCCCTTAGGGGCGGTGTGAGGGAGCTCACAGGTGGAGGTGTGCACAACCTCAAGGTGAAGTTTGCCTCGTGGACTCATGATGCAGGTGGAGCATTATGAGTAACTTGTGATGCTAGTTGAGCATTATGAGTGTTATACTTGAAAACGAGTATGTTGATGGGTCATGGTTGAAGACTTATTGGTTGGAGACTTGTTGGAATGTATGGCTTATGCTTGAGTCTCGCATTGGTTTTGGCTTGAGAATGGTTTTGTTTCACTATGGTTTGATGGGATCGTTGCTGATTACGAGTTCTCCTCAAGGTGGAGATTGTTGGAAATGGTGACTCGAGCTAGATGTGCCATTGTTGAAGATGAACCTTATGGCCTGGAAAAGTGAGGGAGACAGTGGCCAACACCGAGTCGGTGTTGGTGGTGTTTGTGATGCAGCTGAGTCGTCGTGGTTCACTGCTCTTAGAGCAATTATTCAGAAGGTAACGCCGACTCGGCGCCCATGGCATATGGATTACAACAGACTCGGCTGTCCATGGTGCCAAGATCTGTTTTGTTCCAGTAGATGAAGCCGAGTTGGCGGCTTGATGTTTACTTGTTGAAGCTGAGTCGGTGGTGCATCCGGGAAATACGCAAATCAAGTTTTTCTTTATTTGAGCGGTTACTTCTTGGATTGTGGGCCGGTTACTCTTTGTTGAAGGCAGTTACGTCTTATTTAGTGACAGTTACTTTTGTCTATTCTTAGCCCTAATATCTTCTTGAGACAATAGAAAAGGCTCCCTTGTAATTAGTATTAGGTGATGCTATGAAAAACATAAAGTGAGAAACTAAGAGAGAAAAGTTTGGAGAGCCATTGTTGTGGTGTCTCGTGTTCATCTTGTATTCTCCCAGTTTATAGTGAAAGTTTATTCTCGATACCGGTGGACGTAGCTATCACATTGATAGTGAACCACCTTAAATTTCTCGGTGTGATTTTCTTTATTGTTTGTTTGAATCTTTATTGTTTTTGTTATTGTTTTCTCGATTTTTGCTTCCACTTTCGTACAACAGGTCCCATATGACGATCAAAAGTTGCATTTGTGGGAGGCTTGATACTGTTCTTATCTTGATTACTGGTTGAAAAGTTAAAATGAATATTATCTTCTTCATTGTCAATATTTTTGAATGTTTTCTCTTTTTTTTCTCTTTCAGATCTGGAAGGTCTTCCATAAATGAACCTTGGGCCGATAGAGTTAATTGGCATCAAGGTTTGTTACCTAATGCTGGGTTACGTGACTAAACTAATGGATGTCCTAATGCTATTTGGTAAAATTTTTCTGTTGCTGCAGGAAACCTCTTTTCACCTGAAACAATTAAAGATGTACTGGATGGAGTTACTTCTGTTGTATGTTACCCTTCCTCGATTGAACCCTTGATAGATATTTAGTTGGTTATTTGTGGGCTGTTGTTTAGAACTATGATTTTTCTTTGTTACGAATTTCCATTGGTTTTTCGTTGCTAGCTATATGTCTTCTGTTCATAATTATTCATTTACTGATGCAGTCGTCCCATTCAGCAGTCATTGCTCATTATATGCCTCCCATATTGTTTACGCTGCATACTATCTTAGTTAATTTTCATCAGTGCTAGGACGCATCACTTAGATCTATGAAATTTTGCAGATATCCTGTGTTGGTGGCTTTGGGTCTAACTCGTACATGTACAAGATTAATGGTACCGCAAACATGAATGCTATTAGAGCTGCTGCAGAGAAAGGTATACATAAAGTCATTACTCGTTACAATGCTCTCAACTCTTTGAAAATTAGCAGACTTAATTTGTTGATGGCTGTTTGTAACAGTGAAAAATGATTCGCTAGTTAGTTCGCCTTTCGAATTCGCGATTCGCACATGATGGTTCAAAAATAGCCTAAAACCAAACATAATTCGCTTTTTTCGATTCGTGATTCGCAACGTGATTAGCGAATCATGTGACACTGGTTTGTAAACAACATTTTTCCGTTACTTGGTATATTGGATCCTGTACAGGTCGACATTTTCCTTATCTTATAGCTGATCTTCAGTGAATATCATAGGTTTAAAAAATTTATCTTGTTTGTATAGAAAGCCTTCTTTTGGTTTTTTGTTTTTTTTTTTTCTCAATGTTGTTTCATTTTAAGCTGCTACTAGTGCTGGAGTGCTAATGCATACTTATCCTGGTCTACGTGAACATGTTGCTTTATACATTATTTTCCTTACTAACATGGTTGGACGTGTCTGAGGGGAAGAAGCAACTGAAATGACTATGATTTTTAGCCTTGTGCGGATATTGGTTTTCAAGTGTGTGATGTTCAACAGTTTCACTAACCAAGTCTCGAGTGTCAGTGTCTGGATCACATGAAAACTTTGAGATAGCTGGCTTATCGTCTACTTAGGCTTCATCATATAGGAATGAGAAATGCTCTTGTGCATTTTGATACTCACATGTTTACATTGACCTTATCTTTGTGTTAGATAGTATTGTGCTTATCTGTTTTGCCTAATTGATTATTTTGTATAGAATAGCTTCCACCTCTATTTGATAGCATAGTCACTTTGCAGGAGTGAAGAGATTTGTTTATATCTCTGCTGCCGATTTTGGTGTGGTGAATTACCTACTGCAAGGTTACTACGAAGGAAAGGTAATAGTGGCAATTTTTTTGTTTCAATTTGTAAAGGTCAAATTAATTTGTAAAATCCAATTGTAAAGTTCCTGCTTCTCACCTTTAGGTGGTTATTTCTTATTTTTCAAAGATCCTATCATTCATTTATGCTTTGAAGATCTTTCATTTGCATGACCTTTTCTTCTAAAGGTGGGAACTTCCATTTATCCATTAAAAGATTCATTCTTGCACTATTTTTTCTTCTAAAAGTCTAAATGATCCCTTACCTGTATGAGTTACCTTTTCCATGTGCTACACCTTCTCATGCCTTTCCCACCCTTACCCTCCCCACTCAAAAAGCGGGACAACACCACGTGAAAAACAGTCTACATGGCGTCGTCTTTAATAGGTATAAGACTTATTAGACCTTCAAAAATTAACATGCAAAGGTCGAATCTTAAAAGGATAAATGAAAGGTCGGAACTTCAATGAAAATCATGCAAAAGTTGAATCTTTGAAAGATAAATGAAAGGTGGGACCTTTAGAATTAAATAATGCAATTCATATCTGGTACGACTCTTTTATACAGCATTTTTTTATTTATCTTCTGTCCATATTATAGCGTTTCACCCTCTTCTTTATATGTAGTCGAAGTAACAATTTTGTAGTTCAAGAAATTTTGCTTTTACATCATCTGGAGTTTTGTTTTGAGCTTATTTATACTTCTGCACTTTGTCGGTGCTTGTGTTGGTTGCTGCATTTTCCTTCCTCTCTTACTTTATTTTGTTAAGGAAATCTACACAGTATTTTTTTTGGGCTTATGCTTTCTGTTTTCTTCAGTTTTATTTGCTGCAGGACATTCTTTAGCCTTTTTTTTGTTCCTTGATTTTGTGGCCCTTATATGTGTTATTAGGCAAGCCTTTTTGTTTTACATCCACATCTTACTGACACTAGTTGTTATCCTTCCAGTTATTTAAGAACATGTGCTTCATTTCGCCATCTTGCTGCTAGCACATGCGTAGACTTATTTTCTTGGAGTTGCATATGGAATTAACTTACTTCTGACTAGCAACTTTGATTGTGTTTGCTTGTGGTTACAGAGAGCAGCTGAAACAGAGCTATTAACTAAATTTCCTTATGGAGGTGAGCTTCTGAACTGTTTTCTAGTGCAGTAATGCAAATATTATCTCTGCTCATAGTTATATATTATCGGCCACATCATCGCGTCACGACTGCATTGAATGATATTCTTTACTGTGATCATCCTTATTTTTAGGTTACGGTGACCAGGCCCGACTTTTTAGTGGCACTGAACGAAATCACTATTTGGGCCCTTGAAAATGATTATGTATCCTAATATTTTACAAAATGATGGTTGACAAGGATTAAAATGTTTGATAGGTCAAAGTTTTAATTTGCATAAGTGAGCTAGTTCATGTAGAAAAATACAAAATATACTCTTGATAGTCTAGTATTCATAATCAAATGATTCTCAAGTTAGAGAATAAAAATCTTATTATACAATCTTTACTAGTACTCATATTAAAGTAAAAAAAGATTAAAAAAAACAATTAGACACCAATTGACCAAAACGTTAGCAAAAAAGAGACGAACTACTTGAATATATGTTATCAAATTCTGCAATTGGACAAATATACAAATGTAAAATATTGAACAATAACAATTAATCAATTGAAGAGTGAGGAAGAAGAACAATTAAGAGTAATGAGGAGGAAGAAAACGATTGAGCTATGGAATTTTTTATTTTTTTTATTTTTTTTAATGATTAAGGGGTGATACCTAAGTATCAGTTAATGCTACAATGGGGGAAAAACATTAAAAAAAAAAATACTACCACTTACATTTCAACAAAACACATTGCTATTCTATAAAATTTCCCTTACTTCAATAAAACCAGAAGTGCTACTTTTAAACGCTTCACTGAACATACACTAAGCCTACTTATTTGGTGGCAATCTACTTTTTTTAGTTTCATTTGGTACAATTACAAGGGAAAGATACACATTGATAAATACCATTCGATTATTAAATTATTTATTTTAATAAATTTATCTATTTTGTGTCAGGTGTCATTTTAAGACCTGGATTTATATATGGAACACGCCAGGTTGGCAGCATGAAGTTACCTTTAGGTGTCATTGGAACTCCATTGGAGATGGTAATACTACTAATATGGCGTACCAAATTGTCTGAATTATTCAAGATTGTTCTGTCGTTTGTTTCTAAGATCAATTATCTGAATCTATTTCAGGTACTTCAATATACAAAGCCACTGACTAAAATTCCATTGATTGGTCCCCTGCTCACTCCTCCTGTCGATGTTGATGCTGTTGCAAAGGTTGCCGTCAGGGCTGCAACAGATCCTGTTTTTCCACCCGGCATTGTTGATGTTAACGGAATATTACGCTATAGCGGGCAGAGGAAAAAGTAAAGTGTCAATCTTTTATACTACTCTATCCCTTTGAGATTAAAATTACTACTTATAGTAATATTTTTTCTTATAATATGTCATTATCAGTAATAATCTTAAAAGTAACAATCTCAAAAGGAACATAAAGAGTAGTCTTACAAGTTTTTGCTTTTGTTTCACACAAACATATGTCCTTTTTGTGTTTTTTTTGGAGGAGATTTTTGCGGCACAAGTAGAATGCCCTTTTAATTGATTCAAAATTATAATAATTGTACAATTTGTCATAACAAACATAGAAGAAAAGTTTATTTGGTGTATATGAAGAGAAACATGGATTACAATAATCCAATTTTTAATTCATCCACTTTTAAGAATCTCATCTTCAATTGACTCATAATAACATTAGTAAGGTGGAGTAGTTTAATGAACTGTAATCAAATTTAGGTTGTTTGTATGTTATAGATGTTTCTTACTGTGTGTATTGCTAAGACATTTGCCAAATCTCTATTTTGTGTGCAAAATATGTAAACCAACCATATTAATGCAGAGTACAAGTAGGTGAAGTGTGTTTGATGTTTTTGGAATTCATGTATCATCAGAACACTATAAAAAATGTTGTTTCAATTTCTGTTTAAAATTGCATTTAGGCACGCTTATGTGCGAGACAAATGCATTTAACCATGCTAGCATATTGCTAATTAATAATAATAATTATTATTTTATTATTATTATTATAATTTATATTTCATATCATAGAATGAGACTTTACAAGAAGCTAGTGGGGAGTCGAGCAACAAGCTGAGCATCCACCCTTTTAAAAACAAAAAGCTAATCTCTGAAAAATGTATGTCTTAAAGTTGGTGCTACTCGAATTACCTAAAGAAAACGAAGCAATCCTAGAAAACGAAGCATCAAGCTGAGCACCCACACTCTTTTGAGTTCAAAAAGCTAATTTTGATTTTATTATTATTATTATTATTATTATTATTATTATTATTATTATTATTATTTTGGAAAATAAAGATTTTTCATTCACCAGATCAAAACAAAATACATCAAGGCAAGTAAAACTCGGCTCAACTTGATTGCGTTAGTGTGGAAATAGGACTCACCTTCTATGAAGGGTTACCCCGTCCCATTCTTCATGTTGTTATGATGAACAAATAGAACCAAACTCCATGAAAGAACTTGATAGCAGAAATGGAGAAGAGAACAGAATATTTGTTATTATTTTAGAATGTAATGAAATGGTACAGTAGCTATGGTTTATATACAAGATATTCTAACAAACTCTAAGAGGAGAGAGAGAATATTACTACAATTGGTTATTGTAACTAAGGGTGTAACTATGGTAAAGAATATAACTACTGTGGTAACCGGGGAAAGTCTTGGGTGTCAACACCCCCCGCAAACTTGGGGTGACATTAGTCATATCAAGTTTGGACAGTAATGTCTGAAACTGATGAGATGGTAGTATCTTGGTGAGAACGCCAGCGAGTTGATGGTGAGTAGGTAGATAGGTAAGTTCAATGAGGCCAGCCATAACCTTATCGCGGGTAAAGTGGCAATCAATGGCGATGTGCTTCGTACGATCATGGAGGACAGGATTGGTACCAATATGTATAGCGGATTTGTTGTCATAATGGAGAGTGACAGGATGAACATTCTGAAAACCGAGTTCCTCTAATAAGCGAACAAGCCAAGTGATTTCGGAGGCAGCGGCAGACATGGCACGATATTCGGCCTCTGAAGATGATTTGGAGACGGTGGGCTGTTTTTTTAGACTTTCAGCTGATTGGGGATTGACCAAGCATCATGATATAACCGGTAACACTCCGACGGGTATCTAAGCAAGCACCCCAATTGGAGTCGGAAAAGGCATGAAGGCGGATAGTAGGAGAACCTTTGAGCAGTATTCCTTGGCCAGATGTGGAAGCTAAGTAGTTTAAGGTATGAGTGAGGGCTGAAAAATGAGCGTGGGAGGGAGTTTGCATGAATTGACTAAGGGTTTGAACGGTGTAGGATAGATCGGGACGAGTGTGGGTGAGAAAGTTAAGTTTGCCGACGAGACTACGGTAAAGGGTTGGATTAGGAAGGAGATCGGTGTGGCTGGTATGGAGTTTAAGGTTGAGGGGCAAAAGAGTAACAATAGTGCGGAAGGTAGTAAGACCAGAATCTCGAAGTAAGTCATTTGTAAATTTCTGTTGAGATAAAATGATTCCATTGGGGGAATAAGTGACTTCAATGCCAAGAAAATAACTGAGACGTCCCAGATCTTTGATACTAAACACAGAATGCACGTGGGACTTTAAAGTATTAATACCAAGAACATCATTGCCGGTAAGAATAATATCGTCAACATATACGGCGACCAAAATAAATGACTGAGTAGAGCGCTTGATGAAGAGGGAGTAATCATTCTTTGACTGTATGAAACCTTGAAGAAGAAGTTCCTGGGAGAGTTTAGCGAACCACTGGCGGGAAGCTTGTTTAAGGCCGTAGAGAGATTTTTTGAGCTTGCATACAATATTCGGACCATAATGAAGTCCGTCGGGAACACGCATAAAAACCTCCTCATGGAGATCCCCGTGGAGGAAAGCATTGTTGATGTCTAACTGGAAAAGTGGCCAATTGTGTTGGGCAGCAAGAGTGATGATACATCGGACAATGGTCATCTTGATAACCGGAGAAAAGGTTTCTTGAAAGTCGATGCCATGTTTTTGATTATAACCCTTAGCAACGAGACGAGCTTTGTAACGCTCGAGAGAGCCATCGGAGTTCAACTTGACTTTAAAGACCCATTTGCTCCCAATTGGTTTCTTGCCCGGAGGTAGAGGAACCAAGTCCCAGGTATTGTTTTGTTGAAGAGCATGAAGTTCAACATCCATGGCTTTGAGCCAGTGGTCATGAGAAGCAGCCTCTTTGTAGGTATGGGGTTCATGCCATTTTTGAGATTGGGAAAGAATAGGGGATTGAGAGGAGAAGGTGGAGAAAGCCACAATATTACACCAGTGGGAGGAGGCTTGATTACAAATGTAATCTTTGAGGTGAGCAAGAGGAATATGTGGTCTAGAGGACTTGCGGGTAGGATTATTAATGTGAGGAAGTGGGGTAGTAGCATGTGATATAGAGGTAGGTGTCAGAGAGGAAAATAAAGGAGGATTAAGGGTAGTAGGTGGATTGTTGGATAAAGAAGGATTAGGTAGGGATGGCGTGGAGGAGCATAAAGGAGGGTGAGGTGTAGGTGTCTTAGAGATAGGTGTAGGTGTAGAGGTAGGAATTGTATTTTGGGAATTGTCAGAAATTGTAGGATGATGTGCAAAGGGGTCAATGGTAGTGACCGGTAAATAAAATCGAGGAGAAGGGGAAGGTTGATTAAAGTGGAATGGAAAGTGGTGTTCATGAAAAAGGACATCTCTAGAAATGATGAATTTGTGTGTGGTAAGATTGTAAAGTTTGTAAGCTTTTTGTCCAATAGGATATCCGAGGAAAACGCAAGGGTCGGCTCGGGCTTGGAATTTAGTGCGACCTTGTTCAAGGGTCGAGGCGTAGCACAAACAACCGAAGGCACGGAGATGATGAGTCGAAGGTTTAACACCAAATAACTTTTCATGCGGAGAGATATTTCCCAAACAAGGAAGTTGCATCCGATTAATGAGGTAGGTAGCACATTGAACACTTTCGCCCCAAAAATGATGAGGTAAGTTAGCTTGAAAGAATAGAGCATAAGCCGTTTCGAGCAAATGGCGGTGTTTGCGTTCGACGACCCCGTTTTGTTGAGGGGTGTCGACCCAACTCCTTTGATGTAAGATACCTTTTATAATATAAAATTGTTTCATAGCACCCTCACATAATTCAAGAGCATTTTCGGTGCGCACTTGCTTAATACGAGTATCATGCTGAGTCTCAACATAAGTAAAGAACTGTTGAACATAAGAAGTACACTGTGATTTGTTTTGTAGCAAAAAAAGCCAAGTACAGCGGGTGTAATTAGGGCTGCACACGGTCCGGTCTGGTCTGGTTTGACGGAAAAATCAGACCAGACCAGAAATTACGGTCTAGAAATTTTTTAGACCAGACCAGACCAGTCAAGGCACCAGACCGGACCGGACCAGACCGTTCTAGACCGGCCTGGTCTGGTTTGGTCTACGGTTTTTTCTTTTTTATGCTTTTTTTTTGTAAATTTTGAAAATAAGATAATGTATTCATTTATACATACGTAAATATTAATATATATATTCCGAGTCATTAATTGAGTCTACGAAAGCCTTCAAATACAAACATTACCATAAAAGATTACATCACCAAACGACATTCACAAAATATCCAAGTTCGAACCAAATAGAAACGTCTCAAGTCTTCAACCATCATAAACAAAATACATCACCAAATCCAAAACATTACAATAATTAAGTACATCACCAATATTATAATATAGAGCATAAAGTAAATTAATAGTAGTAGGCTAGTCAACAATAGTGACTTCATCCATGAATAAGCAATTGCATTAAGGAACGTCGATAACTGAAGGAGCCAAACTGATCTTCGATAGCTCTGTACAATAAAAACAAACATCAAAAAATATGATTTTATTAAATAAACATAATACTAATCTAATCATGAATCCAAGATATGAAAGATCGCATACCTTTCTCTAGTTGTGCTATATCCTCCAAGCACTCCTCAACTTTTGGAGAAGAAGCACGAAGCCAATCTTGACAAGAAATAAGAGCCTCCGCCATCTTTGGACTTAATGAACTTCGAAATGAATCTAGAACTCGACCTCCAGTGCTAAAGGCACTTTCCGATGCAACTGTGAAAACAGGAATGGCTAGAACATCGCGAGCTACAAGAGAAAGAATGGGAAACCTTGAACTATTGTTTTTCCACCAGGTCAAAATATCAAATCCTTCTCCATCTTCTTCTGTAACCTCATCTAAATACTTGTCCACCTCTGTTTTGGTCAATTCCCCATCTTCACGAGACTCTTTGAGTTTTTTGAACTTAGATCTCATAAGTCCTTTTTTCGGAAGACCAGGTTCTACATCTTTGCTTGAACTTGAAGCACCATCGCTTTGGTTTTTTGTTGCGGCGGGTGTAGAATGAATGCCTTTGTATTCATCATATAAATCATAAAGGGCACTCTTTACCCGCATACAAACAACAGAAGCATCATTATCTTTTGTGTACATTTGTCTTATCCCAAATTCCACAGTTTCCCATTTATATCTAGGATCAAGTACAGCAGCAACATATAGCATAACATTTAGTTTTTTAGGATCCCCCCAATACTTATCACACTTCTCTTTCATTCTCTTTGCCATTTCCTTAAACTCAAAATCAGGGCTTTCACACCATTCTTTTAGCAAACAATCAACATCAATTATATCATCAAAACAACCATTACAAGTAACATATTGTGAACCAGACACACGCAAAGTTAAATTATAAAACACTTCTAGTAATTGAACTAAGTTTTTCACTTGGTTCCAATCCTCAGTAGTAGGCTTTCCCAAACCATTCCCATAACCTTTGGGATCTAAAAGATGCTCATGAAAATTTGGGTCTTCCCCATCATACCTCTCAAATGCCAATATAAACTTCAAAGCAATGCTTAACATCAAAAAAGTTGAGTTCCACCGTGTAACCACATCAAGACACAACATGTTTTTTGATGGAATCTTCTCATCCGAAACACACTTATAAAACTTTTCAATTCTAGATGGAGAAGATAAAATAAATTTAACAGCACCTCGAACCCGACACACAGCATCAGTCACTAATTTAAGACCATCATTAACCACTAAGTTCATGATATGAGCAATACATCTTACATGCAAATATTCTCCATGCAAATAAAACGGTTTCCGGGTTACGGTTCCCGGTTTTCACCGGACCGGAATTTTAATACGGTTTGCCGGTCCGGTCCGGTCTGAAAATTTAAAAACCAAGACCGGACCGGAAACCGTAATTTTTATAAAAAAAAAAAAACCGGACCAGACCATTTAGACCGTAGACCAGACCAAATACTTAAATTACGGTTTGGTCCGGTTTGGTTTACGATTTAGACCAAACTATGTTCAGCCCTAGGTGTAATCATCAACTATCGTAAGAAAAAATTTACATCCATTAGAGGTGCACACTGAGTAAGGCCCCCATACATCCATATGTAGTAACTCAAAGGGTGATGTAGACTTTACATAGCTAGAAGAAAAAGGCTGCCTAGACTGTTTTGCTTTAGGACAGATAGTACATATAAAAGATTTTAACAAAGTATGAGTATCAAGATCATGCTTATATGCCTTTAGGGTAGTGAAAGGGACATGACCTAAGCGAAGATGCCATAATTTGGCCTCGTCTAAAGTCTTATAACATGTGACAGCAGTAGCTATAGGTAGTAAACTATTGGTTGGTGGTATAATAGCAGTAGCAAGATTGCAAGTATCTTCAAAGTAATATAGGCCATTTTTGTTGTTACCAAGAAGCAAGGGAGTCTTCTTTAAATGGTCCTGAACCAAACAAGAAGAGTTAGTGAACAACAAGGAAATATGCTCAGTATTGCAAAGTCTGGAAACAGAAATTAGGTTAAATTTGAATTGAGGGACATAGAGAACGTCCTTAAGAACAAGCGCATCATGAAGACGAACATCACCTATATAAGATACGGAAATGGAACGACCATCAGGAATTGTGATCTCATGACGGGAATGAAGAATAGATCGCAAATTAGTAAATGAGGAAATAGAGTGACACATATGATCACTAGCACCGCTATCAATTATCCAGCCCAAAGAGGATTGATGATGGGAGAAAAAACATAAAGTACCTGCGATGTTGGCGGAATGAGGAACCGGTAATGAATCAGTGATAGGGGTAGGAGCAATGTCAGTGGATGTAGTACGCCCAAGAACATTCAAAAGATGAGTAAATTGCTCATCAGAGAGGCCAGTATGATGAACATCAAATCGAGAATCTTGACCAGAATCAAGAGCAACAGCTGCAGTTCGTTTCGAATGGAGGTGTTTGGAAGGAGGATATCCATGGAGCTTGTAGCAACGGTGAATGCTATGACCAGACATTTTACAATGCTCGCAATAGTAAGTGGAAGGACGACGAGGAACACGACCAGAAGAGCCAGAATCCGGTAAAGAGCGTGGTTTAAAAGGAGGACGCTCATAGTGGGGTCTCTTGTCAGACAAAAACGCCATGGAGTCAGGAATGGAAGGAGTGGAGGTCTTGCTAAGTTCCTGATGTCGTTGTTCCTGGAGCAAGATATTATACGCCTCAGCAGCGGAAGGAAGTTGTTTCATGCGGAGAATATTACCTCGGACTTGCTGGAAAGAATCGTGCAATTTCATGAGGTAATGTGTGAGGCGCTGGTCATCACGATCTTTGAGGTATTTCGTAGGCAGATCACAGGAACAATTTGAGCAGATACAAACAGCCAGAGGACTAATATTATACATTTCATCCCAAAGACCTTTGACCTTGGTATAGTATTCAGCAATGGACATTTGAGAATCTTGAGCAGTTTAAGATAGATCTTCTTGAAGAGAATAAAGAAGAGAGCTAGAAGTCTGGCCAAATCGGTCTTCAAGATTTCGCCAAATCTCACGAGCATCATTGTAATACATTACACTCTTAGCAACATTGCGATCCAGAGAAGAAATTAGCCAACCAAAAAGCATAGTATTGCACCGTTCCCAAGCCGGTAACTCAGGTGAATCAGGAGACAGTTTGACAAGAGTACCGTCGATGAAGGATTTCTTGTTTTTAGAACTCAAGCCAATGATCATGGAACGTTTCCAGGTTGAAAAACCGGTGCCGTCGAAAGGAACACTAACGAGTTTGAGACTGGAATGGTCTGAAGGATGGAGGCAGTAAACGCTGCCTGAATTTTGAGTGAAATCCATAGTAGAAGATGAAGTGTGATTGGCCGCTATGAACGACGAACAGAAAAGAGGAAGAAAATAGAAGAAAAAAATTTGAGGTTTAAAGGACAACCTACTCCGATACCATGTTATGATGAACAAATGGAACCAAACTCCATGAAAGAACTTTATAGCAGAAATGGAGAAGAGAACATAATATTTGTTATTATTTCAGAATGTAATAAAATGGTACAGTAGCTATGGTTTATATACAAGATATTCTAACAAACTCTAAGAGGAGAGAGAGAATATTACTACAATTGGTTATTGTAACTAAGGGTGTAACTATGGTAAAGAATATAACTACTGTGGTAACCGGGGAAAGTCTTGGGTGTCAACACATGTGCATACGAGAAGAGCGAGGCCTAAACCCAGCTAGCAATACCGTCAGCATAAGTCCAACACTGCACAAAATAAGAAACCCAATAAAACTATACATTAAGATGTAGAACTAGAAGCATGGCACAACATCAATTAGGCATTCAACAAGGCAACTTCATGAGAAGATCAACAATGCAAAAAGTTGTGCATCATAGTAGCACAAGAAAGCAGCTACCAAGTGCTGCTTTATCCTCAATCCTCTAAGATTAGACCAACAGTAAGCCAGCAATGACACGGTGCAACAGCAGTAGAAGCACCCACTGTGTGCACTGTGTAGCAACAGCACAATCAGCAGGACACCATTACCATCACAAATGCAGCAGTCTCATCAGAAGGCAACTGAAGGAAACCTAGGAGCAGCAACCACGAACAAAGGCAGGACACTAGCACTACTATCCGGACAGCAGGATCAAATGAACAGCCAGTAGAGATACACCTCAACACAATAGCAACATAAGTCAAATCAGTAACCACAAACCAATCCGTCCAGCAAGAACAGCTTAACACAACATATACCAGTAGAACATCATAAACCAACAGATCAACAGACACAAAATCAGCATAAAATCAGAGTACAACAAATCAAAGCGAGGGAATCCCACTCCACAGCTTGTAACTAACCCCGAATCCCCCAATCAGTGACTTTAGGAAATAAAGCCTCAAAACGGTCCCTGATAGTTAACCGGATAGAACTTAAAACTTGCATAGGAGATCTCACGTAACCTTTCCAAAGAGTTGTATTCCTATTCAACCAGATATGATAAATAAGAGCGGCATATATAGCACACAACACCTTCCTTTGCAGGCGAGTCTTTTTAGACTTCCTAAAATCAATTTTCTCCATAGGGCGAAAAACAACGCCTACCCAATCACAAACACCAGAAACACAGCGCACACTAAACGGACACTCAAAAAAGAGATGCTTACTAGACTCAGGGAAAACACCATAAAGTGGACATAAATCTTCATTCACCAAACCTAGGCGAGAAAGATTATCCTTAGTACGCAACCGTTGCTTAGCGGCTAACCAAGCCACAAAGCGATGCTTGGGAACCGAGAAGCGATTCCAAATAAGGTGCTTCCATGGGCCTTCAGATTGGAATTAATGACTTTCGAATAGGTCTCCTTAATCGAATAAGAGTCCTTCACAATTCAATGTTTGAGACTATCCTTCACAACACAAATTTTCTTCAACGTCCAACTAGCTGTGATGGGAGCGTTGAAGATTTCCCATCAACCATCTTTAGTATATACTCCATTCACCCATCGAATCCAAAGCGATTCGCTTAATGAAGAAAAGTGCCATGCATGTTTACCAATCGCAGCTACAATCCAAATTTGGAGGTTTTGAATACCCAATCCACCTTCTTTCTTAGGTCTACATACTTCCTGCACACCAAACCATAGGAACGAACGACAGATAGAGTTGACAATATTAATGACCCTCCGAGGCAAAATAAACAATTGACACCACTAAGCAGAGAAACCCATTAAAACAGAATTAATAAGTTGTAAACGTGTTGCATAAGACAGATGCTTCCCCTGCCAAGCCCGAATTCTAGACGTCATCTTATCTGCTATTTTCTCACAGTCAACCACACTAAGGCGTTTCGAGGAAAGAGGCACACCCAAATACGTAAAAGGGAGAGAACCCCAGGAAAAGTGAGAAAAGTTAACCATTTCCCTTTGAATAGCGGCAGACACCCCAGCAGTATATAGAGCTGACTTAGAGGAATTGGCTTGTAACCCTGAAGTCTTAGCAAAGTTTTCAATACACAAACATAATACCTAAACATATTCAACCTCCCCTTTGCAGAAAAGCATCAAATCATCAGCAAAACAGAGATGCGAAAGTGTAATAGTCTTGCATCTTGGGTGAAAACTAAAAGTGCCCTCAATACTCTTCAAAAGCCTAGATAAGTACTCCATACCAACAACAAAAAGGAGGGGGATAAAGGATCACCTTGTCTAAGGCCTCTCCACGCCTTAAAAACGGGGGTGAGACTACCATTAATCATAAGCACATAACTCGTCGAGGTAATACATGCCATAATGATTTTGAAGAACTTATGTGGGATATTAAGCATCACTAACATTTCCTTAATGTATTGCCAATCAAGAGAGTCATAAGCCTTACATAAATCAATCTTCATAAGACAACTAGGGGCACAGTTCTTCCTGGAATAATGCTTCACAATGTCCTAACACAACAAAATATTATGCATAATACTACGCCCCGCAACAAAGGCACCTTGCGCATGATCAATAAGGTCACCAAGAACAAGTTTCAGTCTAGAGTATAATAACTTAGAAATGCATTTATACATAACATGACAACAAGCAATAGGTCTATAATCACCTAGGCTAGAGGGATTTTGAACCTTAGGGATCAAAGTGATAGTAGAGGTATTCCAGCACGTAGGCATCCTTCTAGAGTGAAAGAAATGAGATATATCTCGGACAACATCTGAACCCACCACCTCCCATGAGGTCTTATAGATTTTACTATTGAACCCATCCAAACCAGGAGCCTTATTATCCGGAATACTCCACAATGCCAATTTAATCTCTTCCGGCGAAAAGCAAAGATCCAGCAATTGACTCTGGTGTCGTGAAAGAACAGGTCCGTGACGAATGATATTGGGATCAACGGAAGCTCTATCATGAAGGGTCATACCAAAATGGTCTAAGTAGTAATCATAGAACTTCTATTGAATTTGCGTAGGATCACTGATCTCTCTGCAATTTTCAAAAAGAACACTAATATGATTAGCCTTATTCCGTTGTTTAATGCTCTAATGAAAGAAGGAAGTATTATCATCACCAAATTTAAGCCACTACAGTTTAGCCTTCTGCCTAAGCGAACTCTCAAAGTCTTGCTTCAGGCTCAATAGTTGAGCAGAAAGCGTATGCTCCTTTGTAGCCAAATCAAGAAGTTTAGGATGTTCATGCATTTGGTCCTGAATGTCAAGCAAAGCAGCCTTGGTAGTCTCCAAACTATACTAAAGATATGATTTACCAAAAACAACTCTGAGCTTATCTTTTAGCAACCTTAATTTCTGAGTGATGATATAGCTAGGGTATCCCACCACCTCTTTATCCCAAACCTCACGAACAACCTCCAGAAAGTTTGCTCGCTCAGTCCAATAATGGAAGAATTGAAAGGGTTTATATCCCCTGAAACTCGGCAAGAACGGAATAAGCATAGGGGAATGATCATAATCATCTTCAGGGAGAAAGGAGACATGAGCACTCAGAAAAAGATCCTCCCACTTATCATTACCTAGAACTCGATCAATTTTACTAAACGCTCTCCTAGGCCCAACTTGCTTATTACTCCAAGTGAAAAACCTACTAGAGTAACGAAGACCATGAAGTCCACATACCGCCAAACAATCCCGCAAGGGAGTAACCTCATGAAGCCGCACTGGAGCACCAATCTTCTTATTCAAGTTAGCCACACAATTGAAATCCCCCAGAACTAACCTAGGGAGACAACAACTCCGTGCAATATCAGCGAGTTGTTGAAACAGAATAAGCTTATCCTTTCGACAAGTGGAACCATATACAAAAGTAGAAATGAACCGAGCACCCATCCTAAAAGTAACCCCAAGGTGAATAACCTGGTCAGAGCACTGAAGAATATCTACCTGCACACTCTCACTACGCCAACCAACCACAATCCTACCACCATAATGCCACGCCAGATTACTAGTAATACACCAATTCGGACAAAGACGAAGATAAAGAGCACCCAAGCTCGCCCTCTTCACCTTGGTTTCAAGGAGACCAAAAAGGTGGATATTATTAGTTGAGAGAAACTGAGCAACCTCAACCTGCTTCCGCAGCTTATTGATACCCTTACATTCCAAGCACGTATATTATTATTATTATTATTATTATTATTATTATTATTATTATTATTATTATTATTATTATTATTATTATTATTATTATTATTATTATTATTATTATTATTATTATTATTATTATTATTATTATTATTATTATTATTATTATTATTATTATTATTATTATTATTATTATTATTATTATTATTATTATTATTATTATTATTATTTATTATTATTATTATTATTATTATTATTATTATTATTATTATTATTATTATTATTATTATTATTATTATTATTATTATTATTATTATTATTATTATTATTATTATTATTATTATTATTATTATTATTATTATTATTATTATTATTATTATTATTATTATTATTATTATTATTATTATTATTATTATTATTATTATTATTATTATTATTATATTATTATTATTATTATTATTATTATTATTATTATTATTATTATTATTATTATTATTATTATTATTATTATTATTATTATTATTATTATTATTATTTATTATTATTATTATTATTATTATTATTATTATTATTATTATTATTATCATCATCATCATCATCATCATCAAGGTGAGGCTATATTATTAAACTGAAAAATCCGAAAGTACAAGGTTAGAGATCCAAAGCGGACCTCCATCGACCCAAACGCTCGAACAAACACTCGTCAAAGCCCTTTTAGCAAGGCGATGAGCTACATTGTTAGCCTCCCTAAAACAAAAGCTAAAGGAAATCCCAATTAGCTTTGAAACAACAAAACTAATATTGCTCACCAAAATATGGGTATGGCCCCCACGCTTAATCTTTCCACAAAGAGCATTCACAACATTTTGTGCATCTCCCTCTATTATCACATTGCTCCAGCTGTTATCTTTCACAAAATCAATGGCTATCTTGAACGCTTCCAGCTCCGCTCTTTCCATCGAAATGAAGGGCCAAACTGTTTTAGCAGCTGACAGCAAGACATTACCATGGGCATTACGAGCAACAACTCCAATACCAACTTTGTTGTCTGCAGAATTAATTGTCGCATCCACATTAATTTTAATGGTGCCTAAGACCGGAGGAGACCACTTCACATTTTCCCTACACTGCTTGCCTTTAGGACCAGAAATCGTGGCCTTTTTGTATTCTATGAGCTTATCAGAGGCCCTTTTGAAGCACAGCTCAGGAGTCACATATATTTTCTCGAACCGTAAGTCATTTTTTGCTCCCCATATTTGCCACGCACAAACGCTAAACAGCTCGACCTCCTGCTGACTCTTCGTATCCATCATTTCCCCGAGCCATTCACAAAAGGAACAGTATTGAGGAATGTCTCTGGGATGCATGAATTTTGACCACACCTGCCAGACCCAGGAGCAATCCTTGAGAGCGTGAGAGATGTTCTCACCAGCCCCACAGCATTGACAATTCCCTACACCTGTAATACCTTTTCTACATAAATTCGAACCATGCGGAAGGATGTCCCATGCTGCCCTCCACAAAAAATGCTTAGCCTAGGGCTGGATCTATAGACGCCAGATTTTCCTCTAGAGGGGATCACTACCATATGAGCAGGAGGAATCAATATAAGATCTCAGAGCAAGGGAGTACATATCTCAAACTCGAAAAGACCCATCTTCACTAGCAGCCCATATCAGTTCGTACGGGTTGTCATCAATGCTAATGGGAATTTGGGAGATACGATCAACATCAAGTGGCAAGAAGACATCAGAAATTAAATCCATGCGTCACCTGTTGTTAACTTTGTCAAGAATGGCGTCAACTGTAGTGTTCTTATCCAGAATGCGTATTGGCGTAATGATTTTACCGGTCCCTACTCCACCAAGCCAAGCATCCTGCCACAACTTTATCGATTTGCCATCTCCAACTCTCCATCGAACACCTAGCTCCAAAAGAGAGCGATAACTTCAAATACTTCGCCAAACGTAACTTGGGTTTGCGCCCACCTTGGAATTCCAAACCGAGCCCCCCCGGGTAATAGCGAGCTTTCAAAGTCCTTACAAGAAGAGAATCAGGGACACAGTGAATCCTCCACAACTGTTTTGCTAACAACGAATCATTAAACAATTTAATATCCCTAAAACCCAAATCTCCCTCCCTTTTGGGATGACATAAATCTTGCCAAGCTTTCCACGGGATTCCCCTTTCAGAATTTGAGGTACCCCACCAAAAGTTCCGGATGATTCTTTCGATATCATTGCAAAAAGAAGCTGGGAGTTTGAAGCAACTCATCGCGAAATTTGGAATAGATTGCGCCACTGCCTTGATGAGGATTTCTTTACTCGCTTTGGACAATAATTTCTCCTTACACCCTTGGAGTTTTTTCCAAATTCGATCTTTTATACCTGGGAAGGAAATTCTTTACTCGCTTTGGACAATAATTTCTCCTTACACCCTATAACTTCATTGAAACCCAAGAAAGTACTGACTCTCCTTCGGATATCGTAGGACAAGCACCTACTAAAGGAAACTTCACATTTATTATGGTTGACCTTTTGACCCGAGAGACGTTCATATCTACTAAGAATATCAAGTATGACTTCACTCTCATGAACGTTGGCCCGCGCAAAAAGCATACTGTTGTCGGCGAAGAAGAGATGAGACACCAACGGAGCACCGCGGGCAATAGCCACACTATGGAGAACACCATCACTATGCGCTTTCTTGATTAATTCCCCGTGTCCCTCTGCACACGGTAAAAATAGATAAGGAGATAGAGGGTCACCTTGACGAAGACCGCGATTTGGGACAAACACCTCAGTCGCAACTCCATTGACCAAGAAGGAATACTTGACTCTCGTAACACACTGCATAACCCGTTCAATCCAGAGCGCCGGAAACCCCATATTGATCAGAACACATGCTAAATAATCCCACTCCATGCGGTCATATGCTTTACTCATGTCTAATTTAAGAGCCATGACGCCCCTTTTCTTAGCATGATTATGACGCATATAATGGAACACCTCCGAGGATAAAATAATGTTATCTGTAATAAGGCGACCCGACACGAAGGCGCTCTGATTTCATCAACTATCTCTGGAAGAAAGATCTTTACCATCTTAGCAAGCACTTTTGAGATTAGTTTGTACGAAACGTTGCATAAGCTAATAGGACGAAGGTCCATCATCTTTGTCGGGTTCTTTATCTTGGGAATAAGGGCCACATGAGTATAACTAATGTCTTTCGGCATATCTCCATTATTGAGGAAATTTAACACCACCTCGCATATATCATCGCCAACCATGCTCCAATACTGTCTAAAGTGCCGGGAGTCCATCGGGGCCAGGAGATTTGCAAGGATGCATTTCACTAAGAACCTCTTCAATTTCCGCTCGATTATAAAGGCGAATCATTTTGGCTGCCATCTGTTACTCTTTTCTTGATAAAATTCACCTCATCAATGGTAATTTCAGGCCTTGAAGTGTCGAACAATTTAGAGAAGTACTCCCAGACCACCCTTTGCATTCCTTCAATACTAGTCTGCTTCACCCCATAAGAGTCCACAAGACCTTTGAGTTTATTTCGTCTCCGTCTCATCGAAACCTTGGAATGAAAATAAGTGGTATTCTTATCTCCATCCTTAAGAACAAATGGCCTACAACGTTGCCATGCGACCGTTTCATGTTGTTGCCTAAGACACCGAATTTCATGTTCGATCGCACGATATTGCTCGATTACCACCGGTGTAAGGGACATTTTACGGATCACTTTAAGCCGCTTAAGAAGCCAAATCAATCTGTTTTGAGAACCCACGTAAACCTCCTTATTCCACTTCTTTAATTTCAGGCCTTGAACACGCGCCATGATGATCTTTGGAGGAAGCCCAGATATCCCTTAAACTCTGGTTAAAATCATCGTGTTGAATTCATCGAGCCTCAAACCGAAATAATTTGTTCTCGTCTCTATTCGCCCTATGTCGATCAGCATCTTGGCTTCTTAAAAGCAAGACAATGGGGCAGTGATCAAATCCATCCCACGTAACATTTTCGGCCTTTGCTATTGGGAACATACCAATCCATCTTTCATTCGCTACACATCGATCAAGTTTTTCTTCTATGAATCCATCAATTCTCTTATTATTCCAAGTAAACAATTGACCCGTCACCTCAATATCACGCAACCCATTCACATCTAAACAATCTCGGAAAGTACAAATATTGTTAAAATCACAACCCACACCTCCTCTTTTTTCAGATTCGCGTAGGATTTCATTAAAGTTACCCCCTATGACCCATGGATTAATATTGTTTTTACCCAAAGAGTTGATCATATCCCATGTGTTGTGTTTTTTGCCACTTTCTGACCAGCCGTAAATACCTAATAGCCGCCAAGACCTACCACTCTCCTCATGAAGTTGCACATCAGTGAAATGATCCTCCATACCCAGCAATTCCACCTCAACTTCCTTGATCCAAAAGATGGCCAGATCCCCTGCTTTCCCTTTAGCCTCCACACATGCACTATTGTGGAACTGAAGCCTATTCTGAATTCTACGAACTTCTGATTTATTGCTCTTTGTCTCACTGAGAAAAAGAACATCCGGAGAAAATTTATGCACCAATGAGTGGAGCGTATTAATTGTCGAGGGATTCCCCAGCCTATGACAATTCCAGAAAATGATAGAGTTCATTGAGTCTCAAGAGCCCATGTCATGGGGCCCGCCACATTATCGTACTCTCTAATCTGCGAAAATTCCACCTCCATAGGAACGTATCTCTTCTTCACCGTTCCTCTTACTTCAATTTCGGACGTAGTCTCATCAAATGATTCCATCACACTGGACCGTTTTTCACCCACTGTAGGAAAAAGACATGGGGTGTTAGCTTGAGCCGAAGTGACTCTAGCTAACTTTTTCCATTTCTGGACCCTCTTCCCTGTTTGAGAAGGTTTTTGGGCTTTACATTTCTGTGACGTGTGCAAACTTTCCTACCCATAATACTGTCCACCATCCTCCAGTCTCTTTTCTTGCTGCAGTAAAACCCCATTTTCGATATGCTCCCCACTCTCCTCCCAAGACTTCTCATCTTCTCTAGCCTCCTTATCCCCTATACCATCAAGAAGCTTACCCTTTTGAGCACCCCGCACCGGTCTGGGAGAAAGAGTAGTTCCATGGTCATCCTCCTCTCCATCCCCAATCACAACTTTGTTTAGAAGGCTCATAACATTATTAATGTTATTGTTAGGCTCCTCAGAATATTCTTGAATAGGTAACTTCTTGGAGAAGTAAAGTCGCCTTCCACATTTTCCTTGTGATCCCATTTCCTCATTATCCTCCTCGGTCTTCATAGGCTTCCATGGTGAAGCTTTCATCCAAGGCCCATACATCTTGATCGACGAGTGGTCCCCAAACACCTCTTTGCTGTCATTCGTCCCGTATCCCAGTCTTCCGCAATAAAAGCACATCAATGGCAACTTCTCATACTAATTCGCCCTTATCTTGATTGGAACATTTTTCTTTAATGGTTTGCGAACGTCAATGCTAACCCTTATACGTAGAGATTTCTCTATTCCAAGATGTGCGGATCTATCCATCTCCATAAATTCACCAATTTTATCCCCCATGGTTCTCGCATTAATCTCATTATATCTTCCTCGAAAAGGTAAATTGTAAACTCTCACCCAAATAGGAAGACTAAAGAATTGAATATCCAAGGGTCTTTGCGCTTTATTCATCTCTATAAGAAGGATTGCCACTTTATCAAAGTGCCACGGTTGGCCTTTTAGAACTCTCTCCTTATCACGCCAATGATAGAATTGAAATTGGTAAAGATTTTTACCAATCATATTAATGTCCACCCCATGTTGTGCTGCCCATACATTCTTAATGGCTGACATGAATGCAGTTGGGTTTAGAGTACGTTTCGACCATAACTTCCCTACAAGACCGAAAGAAATACGCTCCTCCTCTTCGTCGTTACCATCGTCCACCCATTCACACACCTCTTCCTTATCTGCCCTACCATCAATCTCCTGGTGTCCAACATTTTGTAACCCCATATCTGGACACTTCTGATCCAGACCCTCCTCTTTTTTGTGGTGAGTATTTTTAGCAATACAAGAATTGATATCCTGGCCCTCCAGTCCAGGATCTTGAGTCACATAATCCCCTGTGATGGTGAGATCCATCACGAAACAAACTTGCAAAAGAAAAAAAAAAGGAGAATCACACGAGGAAAGAGAGAAAGATAAAAGAAACGAAAAAGATGCCGGAAGAGACCGGAAAAAACTCCTTGCCGGAGACGAGGACTAGTACAAGACTAGAAGAACTCTTACTCTAGAGAGAGAGAGGGGAGAGAGACCACATTAATATTATTGGAGTTGATCTCTTTTGGATTATAATAATAATAATAATAATAATAATAATAATAATATTATTATTATTATTATTATTATTATTATTATTATTATTATTATTATTATTATAATAAAATGGTATTTCATTTCATAGTAAGAGACTTTACAAGAAATTATTAGGGAGTCGAGCAACAAGCTGAGCACCCACATCTTTCTGAATACAAAAAGCTAATCTCTGGTAACTATATGCCCTAGAGTTGGAATTAGTAGAGTTACTCAAGGAAAATGATGGAATTAGTAGAGACTTTACAACTATTATTATTATTATTATTATTATTATTATTATTATTATTATTATTATTATTATTATTATTATTATTATTATTATTATTATTATTATTATTATTATTATTATTATTATTATTATTATTATTATTATTATTATTATTATTATTATTATTATTAGCAAACTCCATGAACCCCAATGTGAGCTTCTCCTTCGCTATTGTGCTGGGGTTAGTAGGTTATTTTATGCGTTGAGGACTTGCCCTTTAGATCGGATCGGGGATGCACATGTGCAATTTGATTATGCTTTGCGCTCTTCTTTGGAGAAGATTATTATAGCCTCTGAGCCAGGCTTTGGAGACTGGCAATGGAGGCTAGCCACCCTCCCCCTTAAGATGGGTGGCCTTGGCATCTTTGCGGCAGGCGACGTTATTCACTATGCTTTCCTTGCTTCCCGCCTTACCAATTCGCTCCAAGCTAAGATTTAGCTAACAGTGATGTTTCCTCCATGGGTCTGACTTTTGAACGTGCTCTTGGTCTCTTTCGGGTTCTTTGTGGCTCTTAACACTATTTCTCTCAACGATGAACCCGCTGCGCCCCATATGATGAAAAAGTTGGCAGGGGCTTATTTTAATGTTGTTGAGAAAAGCCTTGACTCACCCCAAGACAAGTTGTCATTCTTAGCTCTACTCGAGAACCTCACGCCTAAGACTTTCTGCTCACAATCCTTATCGAAGGCTAGGGGCTGAAATTGAACCATCGCCAGTACCGGGCTGTCCTGTGCTATCAACTAGCTATATCCTTATTCGCTGAAGGTAGTCTATGCCCAAGCTGCAACATTCTCGAAATGGATAAATGGGGGGACCACGTTGTACATTGCTATAGCGAGATTGGCGTGAAGTTTCGACAAAATTGGGTTCCGGACATGCTTGTAGATATTTGTTTCAAAACGGGGATTTCAGTCCGTAAGGAGGCACTGTTGGGGTCCTATTCAGAGGCAGGGAAGGATCTTAGACTCGTGGATATCCTTCTTTTCATTTGGTTACATTGAAAAGACGTATGTGTGGATGTCACTAGAGGATCGTCCTTTGCTGGCACAGGAGTCACCTCATGGGCACCTGGTGCTTCTTTAGCCAATGCTGCGGTGAAACAGTCGCATTATTAATGAGATTTCATTAGTCATTTTTAGCGCCTAATTTTTTTTCCTTAATATTTGTCATTCACTAATTAAAATTTAATTAGTGATGGTAGAAATTTGAAAATTTTCTACGATGATTAGAAACTTGTTAATTCGTAACGTGGTTATGAATCGTAACAAGAAACGTAAACTTTGGAGGTAAAACTTAAAGTTGAGCAACTACCGATAATAGTTCGAGAAAATTTAATTATTACCCGATCATATTATTTAAACATGATGGGAGTAAATTAAATATTTTATACACATATACAAGTGATTTTTAAACATATAATACAAGTTACATAACTTGTTACATGTACAACAATTTTTACCCAAACTTTAAACTATCTTAGATAAACCTTTCCTACACTATAATAGACCAAATTAAGGACAAAAACCCACC
>CM033460.1:653518-736307 GCA_019425755.1 Amaranthus cruentus | reverse complement strand
TTGTATGTTTTTCAATGGTTTTGTTTTAGAGTAAACCCCTATGGCACCTCGACGAAGAATGGATATGCGAGCGGAAGATGAACCCGAGTTGGAGTATGACTCCCCTTTTGTTTAGATCTCTTTATTGTATTTGAGAGACTATTAGTTTGGTTGTTTAGGTTTGGACTATTTTAAGGATGTAATTTGAACTTTGGACTTATTTCGATATGGTTGTAATTTTCCTTTATTTTAGACAGTTAAGACTTCCGTTATATTGCTTTGGTTGTGGTTCAAGTATTCTACTTGGACATTGGTTTATCCTTTTAGTAATCCCCTTTATTGTGTTGGCAAAAGCAAGCTTCCGCTTGATTAATACTAAATTCCAATTAGTCTTTGCCTTCATAATTCAGGGCGGTTACATGCGGAAAGAAAGAGGAAGAAATACAATGCGAAGTGTGAAGAGAATGGTTACACATTCATCATGTTCGCGTTTTCCACCTTTGGAGAATTGGGTGAAGATGCTCTCGACCTGCTTGCAAGGATTGGTTCGTTTTCTATGAGTAATTCGGGCTGCACTAAGTCTAGAGCATACACTTTTCAAAGACTAGCTTTTTTTATTCAAAAGGGTGTGGGTGCTCAGCTTGTTGCTCGGCTCCCCACCAACTTTTTGTAAAGTCTATTTTATGAAATGAAATATGATTATTATTATTATTTTTTTGAAATGAAATAATGAATTACTAAGAAGAAGAATCAACGAGTACAATGTCATGGAGCCATAAAGGGCTCGAATCTAACTAAACATTATCGCAACTACTACTAGAGGCCCAATGGGCAAGCCTATGAGCGACCTCATTACACTCACGAAAACAAAATGAATATTCAATGCTAGTAAAAGAGTCCACCAGGGCCTGAATATTGTGGATGAGAACTTGAGAGTGAAGGCCACGAACTCTTTGGTTTTTGAGGGCTTCGATAACTAGAGAAGCATCCCCTTCCATTACTATGGACGGCCATTGGTGTTGCACAGCGAGGGTGATGGCCCACTCAGCAGCACGTAGCTCAGCTAGCTCGGCGGGAATAAGAGGCCACTAAGTTTTTGAAGCGGACAGTAGCACGAGACCTTGATCATCTCGAGCAATAATACCGAGGCCATAGCATTTTCGTTGATTATTGATTGCGGTATCAAAGTTGATCTTGATGCTTCCTTGGACAGGTTTTCTCCATCTTCCTTTCTCCCGTGGGGCTTTAGTAGTAGCAAGGCTATTCCATCTTTGATATTCCATCATACCATCCTTCGCTCTTTTGATGTAAATCTCCGGGGATGAGTAAATTTTCTCAAAGCATAGCTCGTTCCTCGCAAACCAAATCTGCCACAGAAGACAAGAGAAAAGATCAGCTATATTAGAGTTAGACAAAATATCCGTAAACCATACCAGAATAGTAGGCGCCTCCATATTGAATAAGGCAATTGGCACAAGGCTCCAAAATTTGCGAATCCATGAGCAATCTCTAAAAACATGCATCGTGGACTTGTAATCTCCACATCGAGGGCATCGGGCTAACTCCACAACTCGCTTTTTTTGCAAATTGCCCAAATGCGGAATAATATCCCAAAGAGCACGCCATAAGAAAATTTTTTCTTTCGGGGGAATAGCCGAAAGCCACATTTTCTTCCACTTAGGGTCAAACCCATTAGAGCACGAAGCGGTATCATCCATAGCCAAAGCTACCCGATAGGCGTCTTTAACCTTGAAGGTACCCTCATTGTTCTCATACCAAATCCGAATATCATCCTTTTCCCCAATACTAATAGGAATACTAAGAATGCGATCGACATCAATAGAATGAAAAGTATCTTTAATCATCTAAACTTTCTAGCTTTTCTTAACTGGATCAATAAGCTCGCTAACCGTGGCCTCTGGGGGTAGACCCGAGCATGGGGTTACAATTTTAGCAGTGCCATTACCGCTTAACCATGCATCTTTCCAAACGTGCACCGTCCGACCGTTGCCTATACGCCATCGAGTACCTCTCTCAAGAATGCAACGGGATCCCCAAATGCTTCTCCAAGCGAAGCTGGGGTTGTGCCCAAGGGAACACTCCCAAATATTGAAATCGGGAAAGTCCTAGCAAGAAGGGAATTAGGGAAAACATGGAGACGCCAAAGTTACTTCGCAAGCATAGCGGAATTGAACTTATCAAGATCACGGATTCCCATGCCACCCTCTTCCTTTGCTTTACACAACAACTTCCAAGGTTTCCAAGGAATCCCTCTAGAAGAATGAGAGCCCCACCAAAAACTCCTAGTTATGCTTTCAACTTCCCTAAAAAAAGATGAAGGTAACCTAAAACAGCTCATGGCATAACTCGGAATAGAATGTATGATGGACTTCATAAGAATTTCTTTTCCGGCTCTAGACAAAAGATGTTCCGTCCACCCTTGGAGTTTTTTCCAGATGCGGTCCCGAATGCCCGAAAAAGAGATCTTTTTGGATCTATCAAAAATGATGGGAAGGCCAAGATACTTATCATGGCTTCTCACCTCAACCATACCCAGGCATGCCCGAATGGGCTCCCTAATAAAGGCCTCCAAACCTTTACTAAACGAGATCTCACTCCTGTCCAAATTAATCTTCTGTCCTGAGAGGAGCTCATAAGTCTGAAGAATAGTCCTAATAGTAGTCGCACTATCCAAAGAGGCACGAGCGAAAAGGAGACTGTCATCTGCAAAGAAGAGATGGGATAACGAAGGAGAGCCGTGAGAAATAGAAATACCCTGTTACTTTCTTTCCTGGAGAGCCTGGCGAATGAGACATCCGAAACCCTCGGCACACAGAAGGAAAAGGTAGGGGAGAGGGGATCTCCTTGACGTAACCCTCTCTAAGGAATAAGACGATCCGTCGGCTGACCATTAACTAGAAAGGAGTAAGACACGGGCGATACACAGAGCATAACCCTATCAACCCACTGAGTAGGAAACCCCATTTGAATCATGATGGAGCGAAGATAATCCCATTCAATTCTGTCATATGCCTTGCTCATATCTAGTTTTAGAGCCATGTACCCTCTTTTCCTCGCCTGGTTTTGATGCATGAAATGGAAAACTTCCGATGAGAGAAGGATATTGTCTGTAATAAGCCTCCCCGGGCCAAAAGCACTCTGATTTTCTGTGATAATGGCGGGGAGGATCTTCTTCAGACGGTTAGCCAAGACCTTTGAAATGAGTTTATATGAAACATTACAAACGTTGATCGGACGTAAATCTTTCATTTCCACAGGTTTTCGGACTTTCGATATAAGAACGACGAAGGTGTGATTAAGATCCTCCGGCATTGGACCCCCATTGACAACACTCAAGACCAATTCACACGTCTCTTCCCCAACAAGATCCCATTAATTTTTTTAGAATATAGCCGGTAAACCATCAGGCCCTGGGGACTTGCAAGGGTACATCTCTTTTAAGGCAAGCATAACTTCTTCTTTTTGGTAGGGACGAAGAAGCACATCAACCATGGAGCCATCTATCCTTTTTGTCACCATCGCCAGTTGGTCCAAGTGAATAGGAGCTCGTGACCTAGTAAAAAGATCTTTATAAAAGTCAGTACCAATAGTCTTAATAGTATCAAAACAAGATTGGGGGTTTCCATTTTTATCTTTAAGCATACTAATATGATTCCGTTTTATGCGACTAGAAGCTTTAGCATGAAAAAAAACTGCATTTTTTTCACCATCCCTAAGGATGAAAGGGCGACAATGTTGCCATGCCGCTGTTTCCTCATCACGTCGGAGCTGCCTCAATTCTTCTTAAGCCACGGAGACCACTTCTTCCGGCTACTATGATCACCCATAGAAAGACAAATAGGATAGTGGTCCAAACTATCCCAAATAATAGTTTCGCCCGACACATCACGAAAAAGATCATGTCATTCCGAATTAGCGACAAACCGATCCAGCCTCTTTTCAATAAAACCATCAACTCTCCCATTATTCCATGTAAAGGGGTACCCCTTTGAGCTAACCTCCCTAAGATTGTGGTTGTCAAGAGAATTCCTAAAAGCTTTTAACGCAAAGAAATCACACTAAGATCCACCCCGTTTCTCATTCGCATTGAGGACATCGTTAAAATCCCCCCCGATCAACCAAGCCATCGCCGACTCATTTCCTAAATTCCTAATCAACTCCCAAGTGTGATGTTTTTGACCCTGGTCCGACCACCCATAAATGTCCGTGAATCGCCAGTGCTCCCCCGAGGATTGCCGAATGCTCACATCAATACACCTATTGCTCATGGATCTCAAGTTTATCTCCATGTCATCTTTCCAGAGAAGAGCAAGGCCACTCGCCCGACCTTTTGCATCCACCCAGACACCGTTAGCAAAACCGAGCCGCCGTTGAAGTCTTTTAATAACCCCCGTACTACTCTTCGTCTTCGACAAAAAAATCATCGATGGGGAAAGATGTCTCACTAGATCAGTGAGGGATGTAACTGTCGCGGGATTCCCTAAACCACGACAGTTCCAACAAAGAAGCGGCATCATTGTCCACCGAGGACCCTATTGGTAGGGTCCGCCACTCCATTCCTTGATCCGCTTACTTCAATCTCCATAGGACACGCACGCTTCGCCTGAAAATCATAGCCCAACTCAGAAGAATATATCATTAAGTCACCCTCGTTCACCCTTTTGGAGCAACCCACCGTAATGCTGTCGGAGCTATCTTTATCATGAGGAAGCGCCCTAGTAACCAAGCTAACCTCCTTCCTAGGAACCCGTTTCCATTTCCGCCCATAAGATTTGACAGTGTCATGCAAAGAACTATCCGGTACCGCCTGAGCCCCCACCACCTCAGAAGAATTCGAACCTAATGAAGCAAGACAGGTATCCACATACGCAACAGATTCCTTAGAAAAGGAAACGCCCTGGGTTATAGCCTTCTCACACCGCAAGTCCACCTTATCCAACTGTAAAGCTCCTTCTCCAATTTATCTTTAATGGGGGACCGTATACCTCCTGTCTTGGTTGAACCACAAAAATATTTCGCGCACACGTCGATCGTCCCGTATCATAATTTTCATCAACACTTTCACGCACCGGTCTCCATGGTGACGCCTTCAAACTCCCGGTATAGTTTTTAACCGGAGAACCCTCCCCGTGAAAATCATCACAATCCTTAGTCCCGTGCTCCAACTGTCCACACATACTTGACAGCCACCCGGTTCAAAATGCCTCCTCGCATTTTGAGATTAACAAATTTCTTGAGAGGTTTCCGAACATCAATGAGAGCCCTAATCCTCATCGATTTTTCCAAGCCCGTCGTCGCCCGTTTATCATACGCCACGAACTCGCCAACCTTGTTCCCCAAGATCATCGCATTACCCTCATTTTGCCTACCTTTAAACGGTATATCGTAGAACCGGACCCATACTGGTAAGAAGAAAAGATCAATCTCAGAAGGTTTTTCCATGTCCCCCAATTCGCCCAAAATAAGCGCATAGTGGTCGAAGTGCCCAGGCTGGCCCTCCACCACCTTCTTTTTGTCCTGCCAATGGTGGAACTGAAACTGGTACCGGTTCTTTCCTATAATACTGATCTCAAGGCCATGTTTCAATGCCCAAATACCTTTTATCGTACTCATTAAAAGCATTCGGATTCACCGTACGCTCCATCCAGATTTTCCCAGCTAAACCCAACGCCATCTTTCTCTCCTCCTCCTCCCCGACATCATCCTCCCATATCACCTCCTCATCATCACCGGACTCATTATCAGAAAGATTATGATGTTCTTGAAAGCTGGAAACAGAGGCTGCCTTCAGATTTGCTTCCCACGCTTCATCGCCTACAACGGAATGGTAGACACAGACAAGTCCCCAAAAGACGACATTTTACTCTCGTTCTCAGACGCCATAACACCCTAAGACAAGCAAGAACCCCAAAGAACTAAACTATCAAAAATAAAGAAACCCAAAATCAAATAAGACAGTGTTCACCCCTACTGATGAATGCTTTAATTCAATGTATTTCCTCTTGAAAAGTATTTGAAGCCTAGAAAAAAGAGAGTTAATTTTGTGATGTTATTGATATGCTTTTCTTTAGTGAGTGGAGTTCTCCTTAAGTTGTGAGTTCACGTATAAAAGATATGGGTGACTTACACTTGCTTTATGATAATTAAATACTATTGAAGTTATGTAAATGACTAAAACCAATTGATCAATAAGGTTATGAATTAGAACACATGCATTAAGACTAAGACCACATGCAGTATACCAACTGGTGGTTTATTGTAAAATTAGGGATGACAATGGGTCGGACTCGGCTCGGATTATACATACTCCGACTTTTCTCCGGATAATAGTCGGAGTTTTTTCTTCAGTCCACCTCCACTCGGAGTCGGATTATGCATACTCCAAGTTTGCCCCGACTCGGACTCTCGGATCTCCAACGGAGTCGGATTATTATCAAACAGTATCGTTGTGATTTTGTACTAATGATTTCTAAGCATATAAAATTAACAAAACATGTTTTTCAAATACAATTTAACAAAAAAATATGTACTTTAACAAGAGAAATAGTCCTATTACTACAATTTAACAAAATTTTCTCGCATTGTTGTATTCTAATTGATTAATCTAAATAAAAATACCAAGTAGTTTTCCAAAATCGAAAATTAGAATTAGTATGAGACAAAGCTTGAATTAGTCACGTATAGTGTTTTAAAGGAAACAAAATATTGGTGTAAAAGTCAAATTTAAAGTGGGATTCCCTTTAGGGTCGAAGTAGGGTCGGAGTGTCGGATTTTTATTAAGGTCCAACTCCGGTCCGTCTCTAACTCGGACTCGGGTCGTAAAGTCGGAGTCGGAGTCGGATGACTTTTCCTCGGACTCGAATCAGATTATATTCCTCGGATCGAGTCGGACTAGGGTCGGATTCGGACTGAATTGCCATCCCTATGTAAAATGCTTACTGTATTAGATTAAAAAATTGAATTGAATTGACAGTAGTCTTCTGCATAAGTGGTGGGGAGAAGAGTGTTTTTATAATGGGTGATTTTCGATAATTTGTAAGTTGTACTTAAAAGCTAATAAATAATTGTGAAGAAAAGAAAATACGAAAGTGTAATCCTAAATACAATGCTTGAAGATAAATGAAAGCAATAAAGAAAGCTTTAAACCTAAAATAAGGCAAGTAAATGATGTTCTAAGTTGAGGCAAAAAGCTTTTAAACTAGGAATAGGTTTTACATTCAGAGATAGGGGGTATACATAGCCTAGGGATAAAAGAAACAAAAGCCCTAAACTAGAACGACGTAAGTAGAGGTGTTCATTCGGGTCATCGGGTTCATTTCGGGTTGGTTCAAAGTCGGGTTTTGTGTTCACATTGGTTTTTACAAAATTGTAGATCCATTTTTAAGTTGGGTCAAATCGAGTTCGGTTATAAAGTCGGGTGTCTATCGGGTCATCGGGTCTGTTTTGAACACCTCTAGACGTAAGGCTTGCGAAGAAAATAAGTCGCGTAGGATTTAGCTTCCATTCACATGGTGATTCGCCCGATTGGTCATTGCCTTGACCAAATGGTGCTTATACGGGGTTTACAGGAAGGAGTGTATGCATCAATATTGGTTTCCATCAACCATTAGGCCGAATCCTTATATGCATTCGATTGAATGAACCTCATTCGATCGAATGGGTGCTCACTCGCACTTTCTAGAGCCATTCCAATCATCAACTGAGCAAAGCACAACCCCATTCGACCGAATGAAGGGTCTATTCGCCTGAGCCAACCTTAATCCTTTGCAATGTGTGTCTTTGAAGCATATGAAGGCCTTTGGCCTTTGTGAGGCCCTTTGAGATGACTTGGAATGCTTGGAAAGGCTTTGATGAGCGCGCTGTAACACCCTCTAAATTAAATTCATACAAACTTAAATGTATTTTTGTTTATTCAAAACAAGATTTAACTTGGAGAGTGTTAACAGTCACTAAAAATGACATGAGAAAACCGAAATAAAATCACTTAATTGGGAACGGAAGAGAAAATATTCAAATTACAACTCGATAGGAAGTTTCTTAATAGAGACATAAAAAAATACGATAGACTTTAAATAAACTTTCTAGTCGTTTTATTCTAAGCATCCTCACTCAAATTCCCCTAGAACAACCTGCAAAATAAAAGGGAAAAAAAAAACTAAGTACACAAAAATCAGTATAAACTGAGTAATTCGACTCATTTCGTAAAATTTTAATAGTAAAATAATCTTTAATATAAACTGACTTTGACCTTTTTAAAATGTATTAAAAATAGGATCATTTACGAACTACAGCCTCTAAGTTTACTCAATTTCAAATAAACAGCCGCGAACTTTGTTTATTACCTACTACAGCCTCCAACTTACCAAACATGACATCGAGACAGCCAAAACACCCCATTTTAACCCCATTTTTTTACCCTTTGTTTTGGCTGTTTTGGCTGTCTCGATGTCATGTTTGGTAAGTTGGAGGATGTAGTTGGTAATAAACAAAGTTCGCGGCTGTTTATTTGAAATTGAGTAAACTTAAAGGTTGTAGTTGGTAAATGATCCAAAAAAAATAAATAAATTAACATCTTTTAAGTTTTGTCAGTCGCAACAATAAGACTAAAATAATTTAGATGAGAAATGTGAACGCTAGTAGGCCGGGACTAATCCCTGTTAACCGCCTACTTCAACAAAGGTCGTCACCTTAATAATAATGGCCAATTACAAGAGTACCTAGTGTGTACACCCCTTCTACTTGGATCACAACATATAGAACGAAGACAACAAAGTTATAACATAGAATATAAACAACATGACTTGTTGATAGCTAAACTAATCCAACAATACATACTGTTCAACACCCTTACGGGCTACATTTTCAATTTTAGTTGAAGTATTATTGTCAATTTTATAACAACCAGTATTAACCGTCATGAAAACTTTATAACAATACAATTTTTTTTTACTTTATAACACTTTAAAATTTATTCTTATATTAAATTTCGACCAAAGATAATTAAAGTCAATTAAAATAATAGAAAATAAAACAACAATAAAAGATTTCAAAACAAATCGTATAACATAAGACAAAAATATTATTCATATTAATATAATTAGTTTTATATTTTTAATTATAAAAGTATATTTTTATAAATTATCTCGGGTAACGGATAGGAGTATTATGGACAACGAAATTACGTTGAGTAGTATGAAAGTATTGAGGGTTATGGCAACTAGTAGTACGTGGTTTCTGTGGCTCCTCCAAAATCTCCGTCTACAATTTTAGGTCGAAAGGAAGGTTAGATAATCTAATTGTAATACCCCTTTAAAAAATATAATTATTTTCTTTTAAGGTTAAATGTATAAAAAAATTTTGACAAAAGGTATACTTTAAAATTAGAGGAATAATTTTTTCCATTTTTATTTCTAAAGCCATAAATATTTGAATTTAAAGATATAAGAGAATAAAATAAATAATACAAGAATTTTAAAAAGAAAAAGAAAATTCTAAAAGTACCCTAAGATTTTAATGGAGTCAACATTTATCTCCTTTTTGAAAATGTCAATAAAAAAAATAAAAAAAGGATTTTTACAAAACAAAATAGAGGGAGGAGAGAGAAACCAAGGAAAAACAACTTTGAGAACAAAAATGGAGTTCTGGACCACGAAAGAAGAAGGAAAGAAGAGAGGGAAGGAGAAAGGATCGAAAATTTCGTCTACCACGCATTCAAGTTAGGTATTTCATCATCCTCTTCATCCTTACTTCATAATTTTCTGAACCTTCAAAACCGTCTGGACAAAAAACGAAATTAGGGTTTTAAACACCAAAAGATGAAAACTAGGGATTTTGGTTTCTTACCAAGACTTAGAGAAAAAGATGAATTGTGAGTCTACGGTTCATAAATGGGCTCAATTTATAGGGCAAATTTTCTAGTTAATTAAGGAAAGGATATAATTAATTGAGGGAATAAAGGTAAAATATTTCTGATGGAATAATTAAGCGTATTGATGGCTATTGTAACTGCTTGTTTTTCAAATTCAAAAATATTTTCATTTATATAGTTTTTATTTGATTTTTATTTTATTTTCTGAAAATATTGGAGTATTACATCTATCTCTCCTAAAACAAAATTTCGTCCTCGAATTTATAGATAAAGTCTCAAATAAAAAAATTTAATAAAGGTAACGAAAGATTCGAAGGTTTGGCTTTAAGGAATGTCACATTCTTGCTCCGTTAAGGGGTCTCATCCTCGAAACTAGACCTTACTTGGTCAAAAAGTTCAGGGTAAAGTTGTTTTATGGCATCCTCATTCTCCCATGTCGCTTCTTCTCGCTTCCGGTTCGACCTTAATACTTCCATTAGTTTGATGGTTTTGTTGCGTGTGTTTCTGGTTTTTGTGTCTAGGATTTTGATCGGACGCTCCTCAATGGTGAGGTTTCCGTCTAACTGAACATTTTCAGGTTGAATAGTATAGGAAGGATCATGAACGTATTTGCCTAGTTGGGATACATGAAACACGTTGTGGACCTTGGCTAGATCCACAGGTAAAGCTAATCTATATGCCACTTCTCCAACTTTCTCCAATATCTCATATGGCCCCATTTATCGTGGACTCAATTTTCCTTTTCTCCCAAATCGCATCACCCCCTTTGTTGGTGATACTTTTAGCAACACTTTTTCCCCAACTTGAAACTCTAACTCCCTTCTCCTTGAGTCTGCATACGACTTTTGTCGATCTTGAGCTAGCTTCATTTGTTGACACCATCCCAACTAATAGGGCTTCTTCACTTTCTCCCGTATAATGCCTCATACGGTGCCATTCCTATGCTCGCATGATAGCTATTATTGTATGAGAACTCGAAGTACATAAGGTGTTCATCCCATGCTCCACCAAAATCCATCCCACAAGCCCTTAACATATCCTCGAGGGTTTGAATGGTTCTTTCTGTTTGTCCATTTATTGCAGGGTGAAAGGTTATGCTAAACTTAAGTATAATTCCCATGGCTTCTTGAATCTTTTTCCAAAAAATTGAAAACAATCTAGAATCCCTATCCGAGACGATATCATTCCGAACTCCATGTAGTCTTATCACTTCATTGAGGTAGGCGTTTGCCAGTTGTTGCATTGACCAGGTATCCTTCATTGCTACAAATCTTGCGGTTTTTGTTAACCGGTCTACTCTAACCCAAATCGCATTCTTTCCGGTTTTTGTTCTAGATAAAGCCATCATAAAATCCATTGATATAGATTCCCATTTCCACCCACGTACCGGTAAAGGTTGAAGTTTCCCACAAGGTTTCATATGTTGAATTTTAACCTTTTGATAGGTTTAACATTTTGAGACAAAGCTGACGACATCTTGTTTCATCCTAGGCCACTAAAAATATTCTTTAAGGTTTTTATAAAGCTTATCTTCACCAGGATGTATTGAGCAATTTGAGTTGTGTGCTTTCTTCAATATCTTCCCCTTGAGATTCTCATCATTAGGCACACACCAACATTTCTTGTACCTTATTGTCCCATTTTCATCAATTTCAAATTCTGGTGCTTAGCCTGACTCTTTCATTCCTCTTAACTCGGTTAACTAGGTGTCTGATGATTGCTTTTCCTTAATTTACTCGAATATATCAAGCTCCACCGTGACACTGTTTAAGTATAGATCAACAAAACCATGTTCCACAATTTCCATATTCATTCTCTTTAGTTCCTCACATATCTCATCTGCTATGATCATCACATTTAATGTATGACTACTCTTCCAATTCAGTGTATCAGTCACCTTGTTTGCCTTTCCTTCGTGATATACAATATCCAAATCATAATCACTTATGAACTCCAACCATCGTCTTTGCCTCATGTTGATGTCTTTTGTGCGTATAGAAAACTTAAACTCTTATAGTCTGTCCGAGTGATACACTTTACTCCATACAAATAGTGCCTCCAAATCTTATGTAACACCCCTGAATTTCCGACCCCTTAAACGAAACAAAAATCGTGAAGGACGGAAGCAAATTCGGGTGTTACATAAAAAAGAAAAAGGAAAAGAATTTAGATAAACGTTAAAGGTAAACTTTAAAAAGGTGAGTGGAAATTTCGGCAGCATCTACCCTAAAACTGTGCGCCCTTTTGTAGAAAAAATAAAAGTTATTTAAAATCTAATAAAGCAAAGGCATCAATTGCCTATCAAAACTATATCACAACGGAATGATTCATTCCCGGCTTCTAAATTCAACATGCCAAGCATGGATCGTGGTTCCAGCGTCAGCACTTGCGTTTTAGACTGACTAGACTCTTTAAAACCATAAAATTTATAAAACCACGCAGCGGAGATAATTTATACAACAACGAGGATATGTGCCTCAAGCCAAAAACATAAACAAATTTTAATACAAAGAAACTACATCTAGCGTCAAAAATAAATGTAACATCGCACGCTTCAAGGTTCTCACTCATTCCCCCCGTATGCAATGCATAGAAGCTTCATCACCTGAAATGTCTATCTATGACGTCCCCGCTGCTCAACGTAAGATCATAGACCAACGCGTCAAAGCAGCGCCATCAAAGACGAGCCATCAACAATGAAAACAAACAGTACACGTCAGTAATTAACATTATATCATAATAAGGTATAATTAGTATCAATATAGTATGTCATAATATGAGGGTGATTTCACAACACTCCAAGTACCAACCATAACCACTAAACATCACCTTTTACTTCTCATTGTCATTTCTATCTTCTTTATTTCTTTTCGATTTCATAACTTTTCGGTATCACTTGAACCAAGAGCTTAACCACTTTCAAATATATATATATATATATATATATATATATATATATATATATATATATATATATATATATATATATATATATATATATATATATATATATATATATATATATATATATATATATATATATATATATATATATGCGACTAGAGGCCACCATACCCAAATGGCAACACCGCAACCAAAGGGTGGTGACGGGCCATATCGGTGCCCAATGGTAAAGTATGATCATACCCCCGTACAACGACCATATATAGATGATCCATGCCTCCGGGAACTAAACCCACTGGGGTACCAAAAGTTACAAAAGTCACCCAAGTACATATCTACTTTCCTCTTATGAAATGGGCACCTATATAAGTTTGAATAGAACTAATAAGCCTGCCTTCCTCTATTTAAGAGGTAGTAAAAGCTAAAACAAGCTATCGTTCACCTATTCCAAGTAACTTTCAATTGTTATAAAACACACTTAATCAATCACTAGCGACACATGATATAATAATTATTTATTATTAATTTTATAAAATAATTCTTTACAAGTAATTTCATTACTAGTTCCTTATTAGTAACTTTTATACAATAACTCTTTATTAGTACTTATTATCACCACAAAACCAACAACTATAACCACATTCACCATTATAAGCATATTAGTTTATTTTTAACTATTTAAAGTGACTACACTCTCGATTATAACAACTATTATCACCTATTCAAAATGTAATCATATATTCAAAGCTTATACAAATGTATTCAATTTATTCAACACCCTCAAAGACACAAAAGTAGTAATACTACCATCATTTGCATTCTTACTTTAAACCTTAATTCATAAATAAATTCAATTCACAATCAAACTCTCATCATAATAAGATTCAATAAAGATTACTACAAAATCAACATCAAACTCATAAACTTGGAAAATTCCAATTAAAACAAGAAATTAATCACATTCTTACATTACTATAATAAGATTCAATAAAATTTAATAAACAATCAACCCAAACTCATGATAAGATTTAACCAAATTAATAAACAATCAACACACAACCATAGTTTCTAATCACACTTCGAACCCTAAGTCATTAACATGTTCAATTCATCAATCAAACTCTAACCCACAAGAAGATTCAATGAAATTAACACAAAAATCAACATCACACTCATAAACTTTATAAAACTTTTAATTGAAAATAAGAAGAATCAAATGGAAGAAGATGAGGTTCTTACAAAGGCAAAACTAGCAAAACATGAAGGGATAAGTGAAGCTTGTGCTCGTGGTGGCACGGGACCAAACCAGCAGGAGAGGGGAGCCCAAAACCGACCACCGTGGCTGGCGGCACGCACAGAAACGCAGCATACTGGGTTGCTGCTGTCGCGTCTGTTTGGAGGGGGTTGGGGCAGCTGCGTCACAGGGAGGAGAAAGGGAATACTAGTGGTGTTGTGGGAGTTTGGTTGCTTCAGCTGGGTAGGTCAGTTCGGCCAGTAATGCCAGCGAGTGAGGAGAGGGATAGAAGAAGAGGGAAGTGACGGCTGGGCATTAGGGTTTCATGACCCCTTTTTATCTTCTTTATTATTATTATTATTATTATTATTATTATTGTTATTGTTATTGTTATTGTTATTGTTATTGTTATTGTTATTGTTATTGTTATTGTTATTGTTATTGTTATTGTTATTGTTGTTGTTGTTGTTGTTGTTGTTGTTGTTGTTTATTAATATATTTCTATCTAGATTTATTTTCTTGCGAGACCCAACTAAGAGACTCACCTTCGTGTGTTCGCACATTTAATAAAATAATAATTTATTCAAACCTCTTTATTTTAGAAATCGTAATTGTATTTTCAATATAAATATATGTTAATATTCAAATTCGTATATAAAAGGAATTTATTAAAACTACTTCAAAATTAATTTAATATAATTATAAAAACCCCAAAAGTTATTAAAATATTAATTAATGACGTCAGAAATTCTCGGGGTGTTACATCTTAAGTTCAAAAAAAAAATTGCCCCTAACTCCAAATCATGTGTTGGGTTGTTTTGTTCATATGACTTAAGCTGTCTTGATGCATAGGCTACTACCTTTCCATGTTGCATTCGCACACATCCGAATCCATGCTTTCAGGCGTCACTAAAAACTTCAAATCCATCAGTTGTTTTGTGAGTCGGTTCTTCAATTCCTAGAATGCCTCCTCACACTTGTCATCCCACTTAAGCCTAGTAGTTTTCTTCATCAAATTGGTAAGAGGTTGAGCGACCTTTGAGAAACCCTCTACAAATCTGCTGTAGTACCCAGCGAGTCCTAGAAAACTCCTTACTTTTGTGACATTTGTTGGGGTTGACCAATCCGCGATTGGTTGTATCTTTGAGGGGTCAACAGAGACTTCATTATTTGACACAAGATGTCCTAAAAATGCAATTTTCTCAAGCAAAAATTCACATTTAGAGTATATTGCATAAAGCTTCTTTTCTCAAAGAATTCCGAATATTTTCCTTAAATGTTCTTCATGCTCCTCTTTGCTCTTCGAAAATAACAATATGTCATCGATGAATACAATCACAAACTTATCCAAGTATTGTTTAAAGGTTCTATTCATGATCCACGAAGGCTGCAGGTGCATTAGTGAGTCCGAAAGGCATGACTGTCAATTCATAATGACCATATGTAACTTTCGAAAGGTTGTTTTGGGTATGTCATCTTTTGAAATTCGTAGTTGACGATACCCTAATCTTAGATCAATTTTAGAGAATTTGGAAGCTCCCTTCAATTGATCAAATAAGTCTTCAATTCTAGGTAAAGGGTACCTATTCTTGATGGTCATATTGTTAAACTCTCTGTAATCAATGAATAATCTCCAGGAGCCATCCTTCTTTTTAACAAATAGTACCGATGCTCCCCACGGAGAGACACTTGGTCTTATGTAACCTTTCTCTAATATTTCTTCTAATTGAACCTTCAATTTCTTTAATTCTGCTTGTGTCATTCTACAAGGTGCTTTGGAGATAGGGTTTGTTCCTGGGACGATCTTAAAGCTAACTTTTCTCTCGGGTGGCATCTCTGGAATGTTTTCGGGAAAAACATCTGGAAAATCTCTAAGAATAGGGATATGTGTTATATCCTCATCCTCCTTACTTACATCCTTCATGTTACATAGATAAATGGTATGCCCTTTTCTAAGTTAGTTGTGAAGTTTTAGGGCTGAGATGATTTTTATTCCGGGTTTGGATGAGCGATTGTGGTAAGATATTCTATTCCCCAAGGGTCCTCTTAAGATAAATTTTTGCTTACAGCACTCAATCTTTGCTTGATACTTACAACCAATCCATTCCAAAGATTATGTCAAAATCCTCCAAGGAGGATAGGTAAAGATTACTAGGAAGGTGGGTTCCGGTAATAGTGATGGAGATATTCTGAAAGATACTATTAGAAGGAACACTCTCTCCCATGGACATGGTTATATTTGCTCAACATGCGGCTGTGGGTTTTAAGGCATTTTTCTCAACGAAGGTTTTGAGATGAAAAAATGTGACGCTCCAAAGTCAAAAAGTATAAAAGCAGGTAAGAGTTTACAAGAAAAGTATCGGTCTCAACATCTGTGTTGCTAGCTTCGGAATGGCTCATTACATTAATCTTGCCATTGGTGGGTCGTGATCTATTTCCATTGATGTTGTTGTTGGAGTTAGCTCCAGTAGGACCCCCATTTCTGCTTTGTCCTGTTGTGTGGAAATTGATGGTTCCTGATTCCACCTATGTTGCCATTGTGGCCTCCATTGTTGTTGTAGCCCCCGTTTTATCCTTGTGAGAGCTAATTCCCTTTGGACACTGATTGGACTTGTGTCCTAGTTCACCACACCTATAACACCTTATCTTCTCTCCTTGACAATTGAACCCTAGATAACTCTTATTACACCGCTTGCAGACAAAAGGTTTCTTGTTGGTATCACCTTGACGAGCCTGATTGTTGTTGGAGTTATTGTTGTGATTGTTTTGGTGGTTTCCTTCATTATTGTAGAGAACCCTTTTGTCTTGACCTTGGGTTTGGGAATTTTCTCTATGGTCTTTTCTTTTGTTTCTGCCCAAATTTCCTCTTCTCTTTTTAAAATTGTTTACATGTTACTTGCCTTTGCATAGGCTTCTAAAATAGTTAAGGAGGTACTGCCACAAAGTTTCTTTTGGATTTTAAAGCTTAGCCCATCCTCATACTTTTGAGCCATTGTGGCATCATCAGGAATTATGATAGGGCAAAATCTAGCGTACTCCATGAACTTTTGGGTGTACTCTTCCACACTCATATTAGGTCTTTGATTGAACCTAGTGAACTCAAGGGGTGTTTTGTAGGAGGGATTTGAGGGAGGGAATGGAACTTTGCCTCAAAAATATATCCAAGTCTTTGTTTGGTTAGGGGGAATGGGATTAAAATGGGGGAAAGTCCCCAAGAAAAATGTCTTGGGGGAGGGGTGGTATTTGGGTTGAGACTTTGATTTTATATCTTTCTTTCAAGTCCCTACCATACCAAACAAGGGATGAGACTTTTTTATTTTCAAAGTCACAACTTAAAAGTCCTATCTTAAGGTCTCACAAGTCCCATTCCCTTATGTCAAACACCCCCTCACTGCACTTTTGCCTCCTAATGTGGTTAGGGAACAAGCGGTCACTCATAGGTTCCTTAAAATCTGCCCTATTGAAGTTGGGTTTTGCACGGATCGTTGGTCCTTGAGTTTCCCACCAACGATCAGCATCCTCTCGAAGATAAAAAGTTGTTTGATCAACTTTTTGGTTCTCAGGTGTACCAGTAGTGGTAAAAATCTTGTCCATATCGCGTAACCAGTTTTCCTAGGTTGTGGGATCTTTCCGCCCAACGAAGATCATCGGAATCAAGTTGGAAATCATTTTTGCCATCATTTCTTGTTGATCTTCACCTCTATGGTTGTTGCTAAGCTGACTTTGGAGGATTGTTCCTATGCCCTTAAACTATCAGCCAATTGGTTATGTTAATTATTAAAGTATGGTTATGATAAGGTTGTAAGTTATTTTAGTAACATATCTTTTTACTAAGTATGGTTATGAAAAGCATATTTTTAATATATTTTATTTTGATATTAAAGTCTATCGTTCAAGTTATGTAAATTTCTAAGTTATTGTGTAAAAGTTTTTATTTTTAAGTGGTTATGTTAATTATTAAAATCTTGGATTTACTATGATAAATTAAATTAAGTTGTTTTTAAGTGAAAAAGAACCAAAAATACTCATAGGCCATTTGGTCATTATCATATAAAAAAAAGTTTGATTTAGTATTTTAGAAGTAATACTGGCTATATTTATGATAATAATCAAAATATTAGAAATTTTTATAAGTTATTAAATATTAAATTGTTTTATTGAATGTATGAGATTTTATATCAAAAGTAACTTTTCTAATATTAAATAGCTAGTTTATACAACATATTTCCTTACTTGACGATTTGATCAATATTTATGTAAAAAGACATAAAAGTGTTTTTAATAAACTTGTCTTTAAAATTATGCGTGAAATTACGATTTTATGAAAATATCAAAAGGTAAAAGTTTTACTTGTCTTATAACCAGATTTATTAATGTTTGTGAAAGTATAGGTTTTACGGGATTTGTAGATTAAAAAAATTGATTTTGGTGATCTTAAATGTAGTACTTGTTTAATAACAAAAAATATTGATTTTTATAAAATCATAAATGTTACTTGTTTTATAACTAGAAGAATTGATTTTTGTGAACTTTAAAAGTATTACATGTTTTACAACTACTGGAAATATTGATTTTCGAAAAATTATAGGTTTTATTTGTTTTATAATTAGAATATTGATTTTTGTAAACTTAATAAGTTTTACTTGTTTTTATAAACTTAAAATATTGAATTTTTATGAATTTGTTAAATTTTGGAAATTTATCCAAAGAATACAATTTTATTTGATACTCCCTCCGGCCTTTTTTGTTAGTCCTATTTGAGGATTTCACACTTATTAAGAAAGTGGGAATCTTGGGTAATATTTTATTAGATAGTGGGAATCTTGGGTATTATTTTATTTAGATAGTGGAATAATTTAATGATTGTATTGGTATTATGAGAGAGAAAGTATAAAATAATTAGAGATAAAGAAAAAGAAAACAAAAAAAAAATTGTCATTATTATGAGAGAGAACCGTACACTTAGAGCTAAAAACAGAAATCTGTTTTGGTTACAATTGCAACTTTCCATTTAAGGAAAGTTTTGGAGGGAATCCAAAATTAACAGAAATTTGCTTCCCAAATTAGGGAGGGAATTAAACTAAAACTGATTTTTGATACCCAAACATCCATTGGGCATTTACATTTGACATGGATTAACAAAATAATCAAGGATTACAATTGCATGACTATACAAATTCTAATCTAAAAATAAGGAACTTAATTGATCTTCAACCACTATAAAAACAGAATTTCAGTTGATCTTCAACCACTATAAAAACAGAATTTCAGTAATTGAAATTCATCACAAAACAGTAGCTTCACGAGCATCACCACAATGACTTCACGAACTTAGATGAAATTCATCACAAAGCGAATTTCGAGTGTGAAATTCATCACAAAACAGTAGCTTCACAGTAGCATCACCAAACAGCAGCTTCACTTCATATACTTCCCCATCATTGGCTAGCAAATGGCCTCAGGAAGTGAAGACGAGATCGAGGGGGCATGGTACTTTGGATCAAATCAATACGATCCTCATTCAAGTTCGGAATCTGAAGATGAACCACAACAAAACATTGTACAGCAACAGGGGGCACAAGAACAAGTACATAATCCAAGGTTAACAAATGAAATGCGACATCTTATTTTTGAAGAGTTGCTTTCATTACACACAAACGAGAAATTACCTCATGGAACATTCCAAAGGATCGGTCAAAAGTACGGTTATCATCATAGGACCATAAGGCGATTATGGCATAGGGCAATGCAATCAAAGGAACCAAACAAGCCATACATGATGGAGTCTAAGTTCAAGAATTGTGGGAGGAAACGTGTTGTTGTTCCTCCTAACGTTCTTGAGTCTAGACCGATGGGGGAAAGAACTTGTATACGGGATGTGGCACAATGTCTAGACTTGGCACCATCGACCGTATGGAGGTTAATCAAAAGAGGAGAAATCAAAGCACATTCAAATCCTCTTCACCCTTGTTTAACCGATGCAAACAAGGTTAGAAGGGTGGAGTGGATATTGAGTCTCATTCAAGAGGATAGCATTCAAAGTCATCCAATATACAAGGGTATGTTCGATTTTATTCACATCGACGAAAAGGGGTTCTATTTAACCAAAAAAACTCAAAGAGTTTACCTTGCACACAAAGAAAAAATCCCGTATAGGGTGGCAAAATCATCGAAATTCATACCGAAGGCAATGTTCTTAGGCGTTGCTAGGCCTAGATGGAACACACATGGGCAATGTATTTTTGATGGGAAAATTTGGGAATTTTCCCTTCATAAATAGGGTGGCTCAAAGAGACTCAAAAATAGGCCAAGGAGAGCAATAGAAATCAAGCCAACAGAATCCGTCACACAAGAGGTGTATAGAAACATGCTAATACAAAATCTTATTCCGGCCATACTTAGAAAGTGGCCAAGAGAAGGTCCATCGATCATTTTCATACAACAAGACAACGCAAGAGTACACATTACACAAGACGATCCGGTTTGGCAACAACACAATGTACAAGGAGGGCTTACATTCATATTAACACAACAACCACCCAATAGTCCGGATTGTAATATATTGGACTTGGGATTTTTTAGAAGCATTCAATCGTTGATGCATAAAAAGATGCCTAAAAATATGAATGAGTTGATTGGTGCCGTCGAAGATGCTTATGAAGAACTTCATCCAAAGACATTGACAAATGTTTGGATTTCATTGCAACATCACTTGAATGAAATTCTTAAAGTGAAGGGAAGTAATGATTATGTACAACCACATTTGGGGAAGAAAGTTGAAGAAGATAATGGGCGGTTAAGAATTCAAGTAAGGATTCCAACGCAACTAGTTAGGGAATCGGTTGCGTTTGTGAATCCTTCCATGAATCCTCAAGCTTCCCAAACACAAAATGAGAATGAAGATGTGGCACAATCATCAAACACAATGCAAGAAGATTATGATCAAGTATTAGAAGAGACTCAAGGTTGATTAGTTTTTATGTTTTGAACTTAGAACTCAACCCCTCAGTTATTGTTTTGTAAAAGCATCATTAAAGCTTTGATTTAACAAAGTAAGGAGCAACATTTTGAAACAACTTATGTAGTCAAAGGTTTATTTACATGAGAAGTAATGAATCATTTATTTTTTTTAAATCTAGTTAAGAAAATGCCCCCTGTTTCATCATAGAGGTTGTAAGACCTCTCAGAATGTGTATGCTCATCATTTAAAATGAAATCCATTAACCAAGCATAAAACACAATGACTTCAAAAGTTTTTATCAAAAGCTACTCACTTACAATGTAAAAACCAAACTTTTCAGACTTTTTTAAATCATCATTGGGGTATCATTATTCACCAAAATCAGAACATGAACAAAAGCAAACCCTAAAAAACGAAAATTAACATAAACTTAAACAAAGATTTCTTACAATCAACGACGGCGTTTTTTAGGGTTTTCTTTTGCCCTAGCAGTGAGTACTTCTTCAGGAGTGTCAGGGACTTGCTTATCATCATCATCCTCAACAGGAGGAGTTTTAGGAGGCGTTTTAGTTGGAGAATAAAACAAATTTTATTTTACGGTGGCTCACCACGCAATTTCGAACAAGCATCGTCTTCAAGTACTTTTTGATAAGCCTCAAGCTCTTTTTTTGACCATCTTAGTATCTCATTTGAATAAGAATGGGAGAGGCCATGGATTGAACATGAACATAACTCACCATATTCACAAAGACCATTATACAAATAACTAGGAATTGAGGATGAACTTGAAGATGGTTTAGAAGCCATTTGTAACCCAGAAAAAACCGTCAAAGAAGACAAATGAACAGGGGACGTTTTTGAAGACCACCACCAAAATTAACGAAACTTACCTCAAAATGTAGAGAATAAAACGATCTGTATTTTAGTCCAATTAAAGGAAACGAAATCAAGGTATATCAGGGGGCAAAGCTTGCAAAATGAAACGAAAATGGCGTTTCAGAAGAGAGAGAGTGAAATGAGAGAGAAACTCAAAAAACGAGAGTAGTAATAATGAGGGGAGGGAGGATTCTCAAAGAATCCGGACAAAAATAAGAGAGAGAGGATGGAAAATGGAATCAAAACTTTCCTAAAATAGAAATGGGACAAACTAATGAAACTACCCGTTATAGTAATGTGGACAAACAAAAAAGGCCGGAGGGAGTATATAATTAGAATATTTATTTTTGTGAAAAGAATAGAATATTTATTTATTAAGTTAAAAATGTTGATTATTGAAACTTATTTCAAGAAAAACAAATTTTACTAACTACATGTGAAAAAATATTGATTTGGAGATCATTAATAGAACATTAAGTTATTAGTGTGAATTCATTTAAAAAAAGAACTATTAAAAACAAAAGTATCACATAAGTTCAATGTGTACAAATTTAGTAATGAAGTTATAATGGCATAAAGGTAAATTTAACATTATGACTAAGAATCTTATTAAATAATCAAAGTTACCACCTAAGTTGGTCAAAGTCAAAGTCAAAGTCAATTTATAATAATAAAAATGTGATGTGCTTGTCTGAAACTATTTGAGTATTGATTGAATGACACTGATAGTAAGATAATGTCGAACCATGAATTGGCATGTAAAATCTTGGCGCCCGTGTTAGCCAGCACATAGAACACGGTGGGTTAGCTACCTATCTTGTAGAGGCTCGAGCATAATTTTATTGGAGGAGTAAAGATTCCCACCACAGTTTGATGTAGAGCTTCGGCCCTAATTTAGCCAAACCCTTACATAGATCAAGTGTCATATTGTTGTGCTTGTTGATTAGTGATAAGCTTGATTAGTGTTGATAATATCATGCTTGGTACGGTTATGAGTAATAACCAAATAAACTTGCTTAATTATTAAGATTACCAAATTGTATAAATGGCAATAACGTACTTTTACCAGTGATGAGATTGGCATCTTAATGACCTAAAAGTATGGAACAGTAAAAGAATATATTAAAAGTATAAAGTGGTGTCAATTAATTATAAGTTCGTACTTTAATTATTATTTTGTAAATTTAGTCTATAATTAGTTATGCTTGGGGTTCAGCACTAACTGATTTAAGCGGTTGTCGTATAATGAATGACAACATTTTGCAAGATTTAGTTTCAGGTTCTGATCCAAGCCGCTACTACAATTAATTTATCTTATCGAGGACTTAGCTGTATTTTGCTATTCACTTGATGTTTGATGATCTTGATGTATTTACTTTTGACCAATATGAATTTCTTTGGAACAAACGATATGTATTTCATTTTCCAACTCTAATGTAATAATTGTCGTTTATCAAAAACAATTTATAATTTTTTAAATTATTTAGGAGACTGATATTTTAAGACTTTTTCAGTATTATTGTAAGTATTATCATTAATGTTAATTACATATCAAGACTATCAATCCTACTACACCCTTACTTGTATAGGTTCGTGATAACCGGTTTCTAAGCACGTCGTTAAACGCATAGGATCTAGCTATGCAAACAATATTTATAACACCCTATTACAACTATAACGAGTATAGAGGTAAGTTAGGGATCGAATCACAAGGATAAGGCTAGCAAAATTAGAGGGCTAGATGTAGGGTGGATTGAAATGGTATGAAAGGGTGTGTTTTCAAAACTATGAAAGAAATAAGAGAAAAACGGGGATGGTGAGGATTTACCCTAGGTCGGTTTTATGTTCTGATGGAAAGCTAGGTAAAGGGAGATTGAACGTAGATCGATTGAGACACTCTAGATAGCGAGGGGAAGTTGGTGACATGTAGCCATGAACAACAATCACCAAATCTAGGGAACAAGATTTGCATTGAATATCAATCAAACAATCAACAACAAACCTCAACCCTAACCCAACACATGAACAACAATCACCAAATCTAGGGTTTCACCAAACCAAAACCCCTAAAAGATCTACTCACTCATGGTGAAACTAACTACAACAAAGTAAATGAAAGAAGACATGAATGAAAACATTTGGGCAAGAACTAAACCGACAAGAAACAAGAGTAAAGCAATAAATCTACTTATCAACTACTCTACCCAGCAAATAAGAAAGCAAGAACAAGAATGAAAGGTAAATGAACAAGAAATAAACCAACAATCAAAGCAAGAGTAAAGAAAGCATTAAATAACATAAAGTAAAGATATTGAAGACAATAAAGCAATAAAAGAATATAAACTTATATAAACTTGAATGCTTGAATGAAAGGAAGTAAAATTACAAGACTTGAAATGTAAAGGAAAGCATAAACTCTAATTTAGGGCAAAGGAATGTAAAGAGAAAGCAATAAAATGATGAACAAGTTTGGAGTGTTTCACCTAAGCATGAACATGAGTATTACATTCAGAAAAATGGGTTTATATAGCCCATACAAGGCGTGCCCTAAAAATCCCATGTGTTTTAAGCTTGCGAAGAAAAATCAGCTGCGCGTTTTTAAAGATATTCGACCGAATTGCATAACCCATTCGCTCGAATGGGTACTCATTCGCCCGAATGAGTTCCATTCGGGGTTTCCAGTAACTTGCAATCGAATTCTTGAAGCTTATACAACCATTCGTTCGAATGTCACTTGGGATTCTCCCGAATGTGCCCAGCTTCGCCCGAATGTGTGGAATTCGACCGAATTGACCTTATATTCGGCCGAATGGGACTTGTTTTGCCACATTGGATCTTCAATCAAGCATTAAATGATTTTCGGCCTTTGCGATGTCTTTGGGAGTGACACTGAGTACTTGGGAATCTCTCGATACACGTGCCTCTTCTTCAATTATGATGTCTAAGCTTTGAACGTGCTCTGTTTTACCTCAAAACCTTCGAAAATACCTTAAATGACCTTAAAACACCGTGGAGAAAAGAGCAAGGTAAAATCGAGTGTAAAACATGTAAAACCATTGAGAAACGACGAGATTCGATACCATAATGTGGATATAAATGTGCTCTAAATCGAGCACATCAGTTCTTGATACACTCAGATTTGCTTCACTGACAAACTCTAGGATACCAATGAGATGCTTCACTCACACCCCAAAAAATGTTGTAACACACTTTTTGAATCACAAGTAAATGCTTGTATTGATTATGAAAAAAATATGATGTATGAACTTACCTAGACAAGGGAGGAAGCTCATATATATAGCCTCTGAGAAACAACAAAAGAAAGCTAAACTAAAACGATTTTAAAGAAAGAAAACAGAGAGGTCTTATTAGAAATCATTTATTCATGCACTGATTGTATTTTACAGTTGGCTCATGTGCTGAATAAGTCCTAACACGTGCCATGCCAGCTTCTTGATGTATTATGTGATTATCCATCTTATGTAAGCTGCTCAAGATGGTCCTTACCCCCCTCTGACTTAAGCCGTACATCCAAGAACAAGTGTGGTTGTTGCTAGCTGAGTTTACACCTTCTGTTTTGGTGGCTAGGAGTGAGCTGAGTTTGTTAAGTGTTTGAGGTGGATAGTGAGTCATTTGTTGAACCAGTGTCACATGATTCGGTGGTTTCACTCACGAATCATGATTCGGTTCGCCCGACCCTAATTGGGGTTCGTTCGCCGGTTGAATCGCTGATGGGAGCGAATCGAATTCCGACTACCTTAACTGAGGAAAGTATAGCTTGAAGAAGTTGCTAAATGTTCTAGGTTTTTCTCTTCAAAAAGATATTGTATAAAAAATGAGAAAAGAGAACAACAAGAAGAAATTGAAACATAAAAGGACAAAAATCTTACATGATAAATCAAAATAGAAGACTTTGATTTCAAGATTAAATTTCACCATTGAAGGCCTTTTTTAAGCTTCAGCTACTTGAGGGGGAAATCCATTATTCAGGCAGGAAGAAGAAAGAGTTGATTACTAAAGAAGGGAAAAAGATTAGAAGTAGCTGAAGTGATTTACTGTAGAAGAAGGGTAAAGAAAAAGAGTAAAAGTACTTTCTAGAAAGCTGTGAAAAAAAAAGTGAAGTAGTAAAACTCTTAGTATACCGTGCATAACTTATATCATACACAATTCTCAAATTAAATTAAAGTTGCTAAAAAAAAGTGAAAGTACTTTTTCCCTCCTATTTATTATTATTGTCCTATGATTATTGTACATATTCAATCGTAAAATTTTTGAATTTATTTAGTTAAAAATTATAAAATGTTAATTGTAATAAAATGTTTGATATTTTAAATAAAATAATATGAAAAACTCTTAACAAATAAAATGCACGAATCATGCACCTAAAAATCGAAGCAAACAATGTAAGCGAACGAACAACATATATGTTAACTAGCGAATCGCGAATCCGAATCCGTACAACGAATCAAACCGAATCACGAATCATGTGACATTGGTTTGAACCAATCTCACAAGGTTCAAGACAAGACCAATTTCTTTACATCTACGTGGCACATTTTTTAGAACAACCCTCAAAAGTGCCACCATAAACCGAGAAGTCATATATAAAAACTTCCAAGCAAGACTCAACAAAATAACAAAAAAATATAGCCATCATGCATCTTTGAAAAGTAGCTGGAGCATTACATAAACCAAAAAACATCCTCTGTTATGCAAAAGCGCCATACGGGCATGTAAAAGAAGTGTTTTCTGAGTCATCCGGGTGAATAGGCATTTGAAAAAACCAGAATAACGATCCAAATAACAGAAAAAAGAGTGATTTGTTAATAGCTCTAACATTTGATCAATGAATGGCAACAAAAATTGGTTTTTATCATTTTTCACAATAGCCATATTGGACAGAATTTGGGGTGTGGTTCTTCAGTGCCATACACACACTCACATAGGACAATCAAGAATCTGGTTGTTGATTTGAAGACTTCACAAAATAATGCAGATCCTCTAGTGTCTGTTATATCAGAGATATGTATGACAATTACTATTGTTGGCTTTGAATATCTTAATTCCCTGTGTATGATGAGGTTCAATACCTTATCAGATTAAGGTTGGATCTAGCTTTACTCGCAAGATCAAAGATTGTTTCACTCGTACTCTTGAAGAAGAAAATAATTCCAAACTTCTATTTAAATACTGAAAACTCATTTGCACATGAGTGTTTGCCTATAAATAGACTTTGGAAACAAAAAAGAGGAGAAAGGAAAATAAGAACAATCGATCACCTTGCTCTAACAAACTTTACAACAACCTAAGATACAATTTAGCTGTGATGTCTAAATGATTACATCCTAAATGCACGTGCCTCCTAACTAAGTGTGGACTGCTTCTCATGGCACAAAAATTATGTCTTGTTACCTTTAGTATATTGGCCATGTAATGTACCCTTAGGTTTGGCTGTTTTCCATCTCGTGGTTTTGTATATGTTCTGATTGCACAAAACACTCTTATGCCCTGCACCTGGTTTAGCAATAGCAGGTCCAATGCCCATACTTAGTTCACTTGTCAAAGGCTTAGTAGGTAGATATTTAATAGGCTCAGTAGGTTGCAGATGCCTCTGCTCATTTGTGTTCTTTGAACCATCAGTGGTGTAGAGTAAAACAACTCCCGACTCCCTTTGGATGTATACTCCATCAGAATCTTCCTTTGAAGTCATAAAACTCATCTCTTCTTCATTCTTATTAATGGTCACTAACATAACTCTAATTCTTGTTCTTTTCCTGATTTCATCACATTCATGCATTATGAAGGCTCAACTGTTTCGACACTCATTTTATATTGGCCTTGTCAATGGCACTTGAAAGAAACTATGTTCTTGTTAGGCAATACACTCTTTCCCATAAAATCACCATTAGGACTAGTCTTAAGAATTTCTATGGTCTGGGGTCTGATACTCCTGGTGTAATTAATCACAATTTTCTTCTTTGAGATTGCTCTAAAAGAAGAGTATGGTTGCCTGCTAAGGGTGACTGACATTAGGAATTAAGGTAATCTTGATTCTCAAATCTTCTCTTAACCCATCCAAGACATTCCCCATTCTCATTTCTTCAGAATCAGTAATGTCATAAATTACATACAACCTCTCTCAATCTTGGATATAATTAGCTAAAGACCAATTTTCTTGAGTTAAAGTGTTCTATTGTACAGAAAGTTGTTATTTGTAGTTGGTAGGGACATATTTTCTTCTTGTGATATTTTTTTTCAATTTCTCCCAAGTGTCTATCATTCTCAACCTTTAGCTTCTGCACACCCTCCAACCATATTGCAGCCAACTTGGTGAGTTTTACCTTAGCCTTCTTGTGTTGTTTATCTAAAGGTGTGTCTTTATACTCAAAGTATGTATCTCTCTAGATTGGTTTTTAGATCTATATTTCTACAGGGTTTAAAGATTGGCCGTCAAAATCAGCAACATCTACTCTATGGGTCCTATCTTTTTAGTTTCTATTGTTCTATACCCGTGTATTCTTCTGAGTCCTATTTGCGTTCAAAACCCTACCTTAGCAAGCATTTGGGTTAAATATTGCACTGTCTCATCTACAATACCATTCCTCTCTTCTACATTTATGGTGAAACAAAGATGTATAAACAAAAATGAGAACATCATAACCTATACACAATAGAATACAGACAGACCACAATATTCACATGAATCAAATTCTTGAAGTTCAAAAATCCTGTATTCTTCAATTATAACTTAGAACAGCAATGAACGTAGATATCAATATATTCTATTCAATTTTCTAAAATAAAAACTTCTAGTTAATGATGTTGTAAAATAGTACTTTAATTTATAACATATACAATAAAATAAAGTTACAAGTTTGTAGTAGAAAAAAAAATTACATATGATAATCAAGAGCTATGCTTATGTACACCACCGAGAACTCTGAGAAAACGATCTTCAATCCCGAACAAAGTAACACGAAGATTTTGTATGTGACTTGATATCTCTTCCTAACCTGAACAAAGTAAAACGATCTAAATTTATAGCTCAAGGAATTTAGAACGATGTAAGACAAATTTTAAAGGAAGAAGAAACGGAAAATAATAAACAAGGATTGCAAACTCTCGATGTAAAGTGCTCGAGAATAAAAGAAATCAGAAATTGCATGTAGAGAATAACCACACAAACCTTCTATATTTATAGAATATCTTACACCATATCACAAAAAAACATGTTACTCCATGAAACACAAGATCGATTCACGAACTAATAGTCGTCTTTCAATCAATCCATCCTATATATCCGGTTAATATAACCGTAGTAACCGTAAGAGGTTATATTATAACTAACAAAACCGAATAAAACGAACATTGCAAAAACCAACACGAAACTCGCTACTAGTGAAAATCTTCGCGACCCGCGAACTCGTGACCTGTAACAAAAGTCACAATGCGCGAATTGTGTTTTTTTCAAAACCGAAACTTTGCTTTGAAAACTCGCGACCCGCTAGCCTTTTCGCGATCATTGAAAACCACTTTCCACAAAATAAGTAACTTTGCAATTTTGGGATATTTCAAATAAATTATTTGTTATTTCCGATAGCATTATACACTCTAAATGACAACAACCCTCCCCCATTTAAGATGTATAATCCTTTTCCTCTTTCGCATCGTAAGCTCCAATCCATTTCATTTATCAATGCCTGTAATACCCCAATATTTTTCAAAACTTTAATATTTCAAATATACTATTTAGAATAAAATAAAATCAAATTAAAATCAAATTAAGCAAAAATCTGGAAAAACCTCTTTGAAATTTGAAATTCAAATCAGCCAAATTATTCCCTCAATTATTCCCTACCCTAATTGCTTATTAGAATTATTTCCCTCAATCACATTTATTCTCCTTCCTCAATTAAATCAGAAATTTGGCCTATAAATTGAGCATTCTAAACCCTAGAGATTCACAATTCAACTCTCTTTCTAACTCTTGGTAAGAAACCAAAAACCCTAGTCCTTTTCTTAGTATTTTGAAAAACCCTAGATTTCGTTTTTTTCATCCAAAAGGTATGAAGGTCAAAAGGATAATTAAGAATGGTAAAGAAGATGACTTAGATTACCTACCTCGAATGCATGGTAGACGAAATTCTCTCTTCTTCCTTCTTCTTCTTCTTTCTTCGAGTTTCTGAACCGCCATTTCCATGGATGTTTTGTTCTTTGGTTTAGTTTCTCTTTCCCTCTCTGATTTCTGATTTTTATAAAAGGACTTACCTTCTTTTTTTGTGGCACGTGGGTTTGTTTTCATGAGTGCCTTTTATTTCATTTCTTTTTTTTTTTTTCTTTCTTTTGTTTTACTTAAAAAGTTTTATTATTTTTATTTTATTTTTTTTCCATTGATTAAATAAACCCATTTTATTGTTTTCTTATAAATCTCTTTTACTTTCGAAATTATTTTAATCTATTATTCCTTATATCTTTTATTTCAATATTAACAATTCTAGAAATAAAATTATACTCCTAATTTATTTTAAAGTATGTCTTTTGTCAAATTTCGATTTATTTAAACATTTAATCTTAAAGCTAAATTTTATTTTATTCCTATAAAGGGGTATTACAATAAGATTATCTTATAACCTTCCTTTCGACCTAAATTGTAGACGGAGATTTCGGAAGAGCGGTAGAAGCGACATATTATTAGTTTTTATAACCTTCGACACCTTTTGCACTACTCAAGGTAATTTCGATGTCCATTATACTCCTATCTGTTACCCGATATAATTATAAAATATACTTTACTAAAATATAAACAGATTATTTTAATATGAATAATATTCTTGTTCGCATGTTATACAAGTTGATTTGAGATCTTTTATCCCTTGTTTTATTTTACCTTACTTTATTTTGATCTGTTAACCGACTATGATTATATTCGGTCGAAATATTAAAATAATGATAAATCTTAAAGTGATATAAAGTATAAATTGAATTGTACTATTATAAAAGCTTTCACGACGGTTAAGTTTTCACGACGGTTAAATTTGGTTGATATAAAATTAACGATAATATTTCAACTAATATTACGAGGAAAATGTAACCCGTAAGGGTGTTGAACAGTGTGTTTTGTTGGGTTAGTATAGTTACCCACAAACCGTATTATTTATATTTCATATTATATTCTGTTGTCTTCCTTCTATTTCTTGTGATCCAAGTAGAAGGGGTGTGCACACTAGGGACTCTTGTGATTGGCCATTATTATTAAGGTGACGACCTTTATTGAAGTAGGCGGTTAACAGGGATTAGTCCCGGCCTACTAGCGTTCACATTTCTCCTCTAAATTATTTAAATCTTTGTTATGCCCAACAAATTTGAAAATGATAAATTATTTAAACTGTTTTACTCATCAAGTCGATTTATATTTTTTTTAATCATTTGCTAATAAATTTTACGGAATGGAGTCGAATTACTCAGTTTAAACTGACTTTTATTTATTTTGTCTTTCTTATTTTCTTCTTATTTTGCAGGTTAATCTAGGGGAATTTTTGAGTGAGGATGCTTAGAATAAGAAGGCCTAGAAAGTTATTTAAAGTCTATCGCATTTTATTTTAAGTCGTTTTTTTAATAAACGTGTCCTTCCGAATTGAATTGACACCTAGTACCACGCATCTTTACAATTGATCATATTCCTAATGTCCTTCTAAATATATCGAACCAATTGAAGGAGTAGTACACATGAAATAATCCATTAACACTAAAGGAAAAAAAGGTCATATGCTGCAGTTTTTTGGCCCTTAGATGTTTCGATTTTTTGACCCAAAGCATTTGTGTTTGCAGCAAATAGGCTTAAATAAATGTTGCGGTTTCAAACCGCAGCATATAAGATTTTTTTTTTCGTTTTAGTAATAAACCCATTAATAAACCAAAACATAATATTCCTATAAATTCATCACCAATATACACAATTGAAATCACCAAATAATTCCCATAAATTCATCACAAATATATATACACAATAAACAAACATATATTATATATTATATATCATAAATATAATACATTACACAATAATAATTCCCATAAATCAAAATGAAGGGTAAGAAGAAATTACACCCTTGATTTCACTAGAATAAAAAAAATCTATGGTCACGATTGAGCCAAAAACACATAATTGTAAAAGTAACTATGTTACACAGAAAGGTAACTATGACATCAATTTTAAAATGTTCTTTTTTTATAACATAGTATCCTTTTTTGGAACATAGTAACGAAACAAAATCAAACAAACCCTTCTCATCCTTTTCATTTTAAAATCCTTCTCATTTGAACCTACATTATAATATATATATATATATATATATATATATATATATATATATATATATATATATATATATATATATATATATATATATATATATATATATATATATATATATATATATATAATATATATATATATATATATATATATATATATATATATATATATATATATGTATATATATATATATATAAATAATATATATATATATATATATATAGTATATATATATATATATATATATATATATATATATATATATTATATATATATATATATATAATATGTATATATATTATATATATATATATGTATATCATATATATATATATCATAATATATATACATATACATATATATATATATACATAATATATATATATATATTTATATATATATATATATATATATATATATATATATATATATATTATATATATATACATACTATATATATATATATATATATATATATATATATATATATATATATATATATATATATATATATATATATATATATATATATATATATATATATATATATATATCAATAATCTAAACTAATTACACTACCAAACACATAAATTAGTTACATACACGACCACATTGTTCTTTAATTCACGCATTTCTTCGTCTGTCAAAGTGCTTGTTTGCCTTACAGTGCCGTATATAGCCTAAATATTATATAAAATAATTAAAAAAAAAACTATATATAATACTCCGTCCGAACAAATTTAGTTGTCACATTTGTTTGAGCACACTTGTCGAGGTAACATTTTAACTCTTAATATCTCTAATTATGCTTAAATAAAAATTGTGAAAAGTTGATAAGAATAATCCTTGCATTGAGACGAATCAAACAAGATCTTACATGACTATGTATTAACTTATAGATTAAGAATAAAATACAAATTTATACTATGTTTTAACCTATGCTTAAATAAAAATACGAAAATGCCAAAAACGCTTAAAAATCTTAAAATCGCAACTTAGCACGTAATATCAAGCAAATGACTATTGTTTCATACTCTAACCATTTCAACACAATAATATATAACAAATAGTGTTGTGTGCCAAGTTTCATCAAAACAAACCATGTTTGAACTACTTATACGAGAAAGTGCCAAAATATCATAAATACTTCATACCTTGTGTATCACTTAATTCAAATGTATTCTTTGCGTGTGATCTACACGCATATAACCAACATCTACATTATGTTCATCCTTATTCTCAACATCACCTATACCAAGAATACTTCTTTTTCCTGGTACAATAATAGACTATTTTTTATGAGACGGATCTACAATGTAGAATACTAGCTTGGCTTGTGTCTCGATGAATGGCTCCTCACTATCACGCAAACGAGCTAAGTCTACAAGAGTAAACCCTCAAAAGTCGTCATTTTTTACGCATCGTCGTTTATTATCTACCCACATGCATTTGAAAAGACCAATAGTGAAAGTAGAGTAGTCAACCTCCCATATTTCATGTATCCACCCGTTGTATACCAATTTAGCATCAACCGGCGATTGATCCTTCGCACTCACATAAAATGTAGATGACGCCAAAATAGAAACCCTACTATTCAGCAGATAAGATGACTTTTTATCTTGACCCTCAGTCCAAAATGAGAACCTATTGACATCGTAACCCTCATATTTGTTGACATCATCACGAGGACCAAAAGCTAACCACTTAACAATTTCAGATACACCCTTTAGTTCTTCACATATTACTCGATTATGAAACCAATCAATAAACGTCTTGTTATGCAACTGCATCAATGCCCTATCCTCTTTAGACGGATATTTTGGGCGCAATATATCAAAATGCTCCTTCAAAAAAGGATGGACTTCTGGAATATGTGGACATACAAGTGTGCTTGTAGAACACTGTCTCAAGGAGGTGTGATTGATTTGGAGCCAATTGTTCCTTTTCCCTCAAACCTTCCTTCATGTTGAGAGGTGGAAAGTCCAATAGGCTTTGCCATGGCCATATACTCGGCTATAAAGTTACCAATCTCATCGTTCTCAGTGCCCTGATTCATACTCCCCTCGGGTTGTGCTGGATTCCTCACTTTGTTTTGTAAAACACCCATGTGTCTTTCAAAAGGATAACACCAGCATAAAAAATCAGGACCCAAAAGCTTGATTTCACGAATGAGATGGAAAAGAAGATGAACGATTATATCAAAGAGAGAAGGTGGAAAATACATCTCAAACTTGCATAAAGTTACAGTCGCGTCGACATGAAGAGCATCAAGTTTAAAGGGATCAAGAACCTTACTACAAATTGTGTTGAAGAACGAACATAGCTAGGTAATAGCATATCTCACATGTTTTGGCAGTATTCCACGGATTGCAATTTGTAAAAAGACTTGCATCATTACATGGCATTCGTTAGATCTAATGCTTTCCAACTTCAAATCACCATTTAGGGTCACAAATATCTTCATGTTGGATGAGTACCCAGACGGAACCTCAATGCCATACAAAGACTCACAAAATGCTTGCTTCTCTGCTTTGGACAATGTGTAGCAAGCTATATGCAAATAAACTTTTTTATTACTCATCTTCTTCTTACCATCCTTTCCCTTGTTACTTCCACCAACTTCATTAGCTCTATTTCTTTTCTTACTCACCTTAACCTGTGCCCACAAATCCGGACGAATACCCTTACATTCAAAGTAATCTTGCACGGCCTTAACATCCATTGTCTTACCCATTATGTTCATGAGAGTCCCGAGTATGGCATCGCATACACTTTTCTCAATATGTATAACGTCAAGACAATGCCTAACCTGTAGATCTCTCCAATATGGAAGCTTCCAAACGATTGATTCTTTTTTCCATAGTCAGTGTTCACTCCCTTGCACTTGCCCTGTTTTAGCAAATACAGTCTCAACTCCCTGAACCTGTTCGTAAATCTCATAACCGGTCAACGGTCGATGCGATACATGGTCCTCAACCTCCCCGTTGAACATCTTCTTCTTCATACGATGTTGGTGATCTCGTGGAAGGAACTTTCGATGGTGTATGAATACATGTTTGCACTTACGAATCCACGTGGATTCCATGTCATCGATACATAATGGGCACGCTTTCTTCCCTTTGTTCATATACCCTGATAAGTTGCCATATGCCGGAAAATCATTAACGGTGCATAAAAGCATTGCACACAAGGTGAAATCCTCATTAGCATATGCATCAAACACGGAAACGCCTTTATCCCACATCTTTCTCAAATCCTCAACGAGAGGTGCAAGATATACATCTATGTCATTGTCAGGTTGTTTAGGACCCAAGATAACATACGAAAGCATAATGTACTTACGCTTCATACACACTCAAGGTGGCAAATTATAGATCACTAATAGTACTGACCAAGTACTATGTTGAGAACTAAGATTGTCGAATGGATTCATTCCACCCGTACACTGTCCGAGTCTTAAATTACGAACTTCATCCCCAAAAGTCTTATGCAACCAATCAATACTCTTCAACTCCAAAGAATCAGATAGATGTGTGAGCAAGTGACCTTTCGTCACCCTATCTGCATGCCACCTCAAATTCAATGCATCTTTCGTTATAGAAAACAAGCGCTTGAACCTAGGTATTATTGGAAGATACCGCAATACCTTAGCCGGGGACCCTTTAGCATCCCGAGCCCCTTTACGTTTGTAACGCGATAACCCACACCTAGGACACTCTTATAAGTCGTTTTCATTGCGATACAATACACATGAGCTTTTTGGAATAATATGTCGACTTTGAAAGTTCATTTCCCTCAGGAAGCATCTCACCTAACGCTTCTAATAACATTGTAAAACTAGTGTCACTCCAATTAAACTTTGACATAATGTTGAAAATTGTCAACACTGCTGTTAGTTTGGTCAGCTTTGTACATCTAGGGTACAAAGGCTTTTGAGAAGCCTCTGTCAACAAGTCAAAAAACGAGGATGTTTTCCTAACTCTTCCTCGAGTTCCTCCATCATCTCATCAACACGATCCACATCCTCATCGACATTCTCTTAATCTGTCTCATACACATCAACACGATTTGCTACATCCTCATTGACATCCACATTATTGACATCCTCAACAACACTTTTTTTTTTTGTAAACTCCCGCCTCACCATGTCAAACCCAAATAGGATATTGCGGCTTAAACTCACGTCGAATTATGTGTTCCCTTAGGATATCAAAAGTATCTACCTTTGATACATTGTCACACTTGACATATGGGCAACAAAAACCAACTCCCGCCATACTAACTTGATGCTCAACTGCAATACTACAAAATTCTAATACGCCATCAATAAATTCTGATGATTCAATGCTTCCATACATCCAAGAACAATATTTTGTCATCCTAAGTGTGATTAATGAATTCAAAACAAAATTAATACACATTACATACATAGGTATATAAATACTTAACCCTAGTTAACTCAAATTTACCTTCTTTAACCTTATTTAACCTTTATATTATTTAAATTATTCACATTACATGTCTTTTAATTAATTAAAAAACTACATACATAATAAGTAAACTATTGTGATTATTCATACATGAGTAAGCTACATACATAATTAAACTTCATACATAACTAATTAAACTATATACATATACATAAGTAAACTATATACATAATTAGTTAACAAACTACATGCATAAATAAAAAAAATAAACATATCAAAATAATTAACAAACTAAATATAACAACTTGAAAAGAATGTAAAACTTAAAAATTAAACAACTTAAAAACTTAAATTAAGAACTTGAAGATCTTTACAAAATTGTAAAACATAAAAAGTAATTAACAAACTAATTATAACATCAAATATATAAACACATAAACATATCAAATAAAATCAAAATAAAAATTATACCTTGAATTTTTGTGGGTTTTGTGTTTTGTAACCTATACAATGAAAAACAAAATCAAAATTAGTAATAAAAAAAACTAAGCACTAAAACACAATGAAGTTAGAACAACTGAAAATAAGCTTTAAAGGATTATACCTTGAAGAAAAACAAGAACTAAGCTCAACTTTCGTGGGTTTGAGAACTTAATGAAGATAACAATGAGAGATTTTTCGTGGGTTTGACAACTAAGCCCAAGTTTCGTGTGGATTGAACAAGAACGAACAAGAGTGAAGCTTGAGTGGGTTTTTTCGTGTGGGTTGTAGAAGCAGAGAGGGTTTTTTCGTGTTGATCAAGAATCAAGCTTGAACATGAACAAGATGATGAACAAGATGAACAAGAACTAAAACATCATTTCCTCCCTTCTACGGTGTTTGGGAATCTAAACCGAAAATATGTTTTGAGATACAAAGAATTTCACTAAATTCCTACCACAAGGAAATTAGAACGATGTAAGACAAACTTAAATGGAAGAAGAAACTGAACATTACAAACGAGGATTGCAAGTTCTCGATGTAAAGTGCTAGAGAAGAAAAGAAATAAATTGCATGTAGAGAATAACCACACAAACTATCTATATTTATAGAATAACTTACACCACGAAGAAACATGTTACTCCATGGAACACAAGATCGATTCATGAACTTATGTGGTCTTTCAATCACTCCATCCCATATATACAGTTAATATAACCATATGTTAACCGTAGGAAGTTATATTATAATTAACAAATCGAATAAAGCGATCATTGCAAAAACCAGCGCGAAACTCGCGATCAGTGAAAATCTTCGCGACCCACGAACTCGCGACCAGTGAAAATCTTTGCGACCCGCGAATTGAAACTTTGTTTTGAAAACTCACGACCTGCGAGCCTTTTCACGATCAGTGAAAAACAATTTCTACAAAATAAATAACTTTGCAATTATGGGATATTTCAAATAAATTATTTATTATTTTCGATAACCATTATACGCTCTAAATGACGACAAATGAAACCTCAACCACTACACATAATTCTTCACTGTTACAAAGAAAAATCAAAGAAGTTCTTACCACAATAGTTTTCAGAATGAATGTTGATCCCTCTTTCCTTGATTTTCCACGCCATTTCTTCAACTAGCTATGATACCAATTTGGACTGAATTTGGGGTGTGGTTCTTTAGTACCATACACACATTTACATAAGAAAATCAAGAACATGGTTGTTAATTTCAAGACTTCACAAAACAATGCAAACTCATATTGTCTCTGTAATATCAGAGACATGGAATTACTATTGTTGGCTTTAAATCTTTTGTCTTGGCTTCACTCACCAAGACAAACAATTCCCTGTATATAATAAGGTTGACTCCCTTATTAGATAGAGGTTGGATCTTGCATCACTTGCAAGATCAAAGAATGTTTCACTCACACTCTTAAAAAGGAAATAATTCCAAACTTTTATTCAACAACTCAAAATTGATTTGAACAGTGAGTGTTTGCTTATATATAGTCTTTGGAAACAAACAAGGGGAGAGAGGGAAACTGAACCAAGTTCACCATCTACCAATCAAAGACAAGTTGTTCTAGTAACTCAAGAAACCAAAGACATGGAAAATAATCAGAGTCAAGAAACCAAGACTCATGGACATTGCACTCTTTTGAGCCTTGGACAGTGACGTGTAAAATCTGTCATTTCTAAGTACTGTAATAGCTAGGTTAGTGAAGGAAATTAGTGTCCTTTGATCAAGTGTAATTACTATATATAAATGGGATGAATTATGGAGATAAAATACATTCGATTATTTTAGGTGGTCATAGTATTTTGCTAGAAACCAACTATGATCTGTATCTAATATGATTAGTTAACTACTATTATAATCGGGTCCTATGAGGTCACACATATAACTAATCGATCGAGTATTATTTACACCAAGAACATAAGATGCTCATTGGATACTTAAAGTATGATGAGTTATACATAGATTGAATATATGTTTAATTGTGCATTAAAACATGTAGTTAATCATCATAAGTGTTACTTGAAATGTGAAGAGTTACTAGTGGTTTAATTGTGTGTTTTAATTAGGAATTAAAACAAACATTATGTATCAACATTAAGACATGTAAAGGTTACATGTAATGGGTATATGAAGAGGTGATACATGGTGTATAAATAGATACACTTTGTTCATCTTTTAGATAAGATATATCATTTCTAGTATTCTCTACGTACTCATATTCTTCACCTAAAAAGTAATGAGAAAATGAGTTTTTCTTATTCCGCACTAGCATGCGTGGTGATCCGTTCGATGCTTGTGGACCAACATTAGAGGAACGACATTTGACGTTCTATATATTATCTCTTTTTGGTATATTTCTTATCTGATTATATAACGTGGAGTACACGCATCAAGGGTATGATATTCTTCTATATTTGATAATTCATATTATGATATGCATGTGATTCTGTTTAGATGTTAACAAATAGTTTCTTGCAATTTCGCTGTACGCATCTATATTCCTACAGTTAGTTATCTTTGTTTCTCTAAAAAAAAAAGGCGTGCCAAAGGCACGTGTGCTTCTATGTAGAGGACTATATATAGCCTCCTCCTATGCGTAAAACCTCACTCTTGATTTTGAATAACAAACTACCAAGAGGTACTTTAGAACGTGTGTGAAGTCTCTCCCAAAACGTGAAGATCTTAGCCCAATCAAGAGTGAATAAAGAGGGTTCTGATCAAGGTCGATACAAGACTGATTATATCTGTGTTCTGTGATTTTGTACATTGTACTTGGGGTTTTGGCTGCCTAATTAATTCATCAAGGGAAGAGTCATTGAGGCCTTACTGGGTGCAACCTGGTATTAGAGCAAGCTATGATTTGTGGAAGTTTTGGCTTTTCATAACAGTCAACAAAAGAATTTAGTGAAGAAGAACATCACAGGAATCTGTCAAATAGGTGATCAGTATTACGTTCCTTCTCTTTGATTTTTTTGATTTTCACTCATTTTTTTGACTCCTAACTGCTTGGTGTTAATTAATAAACTAAAACCAATAACTAAGTTCATAACATTGCCTTATTTCCACTTGTGGTTGAGAATGTACAATGTGTTAATTCAATTCATAGGGACATTGAGCATTAATGTAAAGGATGGAGCGATCTTAGATTGTCTAGAGAAATAAGCATATATATTCTATGTGGGAGAGGATTCTTGGATAATTTAGAGTATAAAAATATAAAGTTGTAAGTATACTTAGTATACTAAAGTAAAATAAGTACTTAGCCATAGTCTATGGCTAAGTACTATGAAAATAGTTGGACAAAAAAAACTCTCACTAAGTGACATGGGATAGTGGGGATCATGAGTTAGTGGAGTTTGTATTCCAACTCCTATATAAGGAGATCAAATGCAATGATTTTTTGTACATGAATTTTTGCTGTCATTTTTCTCCTTGTTTCCCATTTTCATTCTTTACAAGTTATTAAAAGTGAAGGAAAGTAGCTATTTCTTTTTATTTTATTTTTTTAAGTTTGATGAATATAATCTCTTATTCTTCGCTGTTTAGATATAGTATAGTTTTTAGGGTTTTTTATGAATTACAGCCTCAAACTTTTGATTTTTCCTCAATCACGGCCAAGTGACCGGTTGACACCGTTGACCAGCTTATATGACCTTTGACTTTCTTTTTTCCTGATTTTTCCTTTTTTTTTTGAGTTTTCTTTTTTCTTTTTTCTTTTTTAATTTTATTCCTTCATCCTCATCCTCCATTAATTTTCAAAATCACCATTAACAATTTTTCGCAAATTTTAGTGAGATAGATTAAAATTCTTGATTTTCGCTTTCTTTTGATTTTACCGTTTCTCTCCATTAAAATTCTGGGTTAATCTCTTCATTAAAGAATATTACTGTTTCTTGATTTTCTTTAAAAATTTGGGTTAAAATTTTGGGTTAATCTCTTCGCAATTGTGCCTACGTTTGTTGTTGTTGCAGAATACTCAAACATGGGTATATGATAAATCAATCATTGGTCTCTTAAAATCATCAAAGAATTCAACTTTAAAATTGTATCATCATATAAAAATGCAAAAAAAATAAAATACACATCAAGAGACAATTTAGGTCTTCTTCTCCATTAATCTTCTTCTCCACCATCAAAATCATCTTTCTGAAATTCAAGAAGAAAGTGCAAATTGGGTCTTTCAATCTCCCATACATTTCTTTGAAATACCCAATTTTAATAGGAAAGACCCAATTTTAATAGGAAAGACCCAATTTACTTAAAAATGTGACTTTGAAGATTAATGGAGTGTTTGAAGTTTATTAGGGATGAAGAGGATGAAGATGATGGAGAAGAAGGAGGGAGAGGATGAAGATGTGAGGAGGATGAAGGAATAAAATTAAAAAAGAAAAAAGAAAAAAGAAAACTCAAAAAAAAAAAGGAAAAATCAGGAAAAAAGAAAGTCAAAGGTCATATAAGTTTGACAATATGTCACCGTCACTGCCGTGATTGAGGAAAAATCAAAAGTTTGAGGCTGTAATTCATAAAAAAAAAACTTTGCGGCTGTAATTCATAAAACGAGAAAACTTTGAGGCTGTAATTCATAAAAAACCCTAGTTTTTAATTTGATGCAAAACATTGTATCTCAAAAGTGCATTCCAAGTTCTTGAGCCTATGCACTAAATAGGTGGGATGATGCTTTTAGGAAAACTAGATAGTGTCTTGTATGGTATCAAGTTTTCAAAAACAGTATTGTCTAAATTATTTTCAATTTATAGTTAATTTCAAGTGATTTTTTTGATTGTAAGTTTCAAATTCTAAAATTTTGTAGTAGTTTATTAAACGTTAATTGTTAATCTCGTTACGGTGCTCGTAATCTAAAATTTTGTTCGCTGTTGGTTGTTGTTCTGGTTCTTTACTGTGCCTTTCCATCAGCAAATGTTGCTGTCTTCTTTTGTTCTGGTTTCCTGTTGCTCTAGTTTGGTCTTTGTTGGGTCTGTTTTTGCAACTATGCAGATGTCTGTCGAGAAGTTGCTGCTGCCACTGTTGTGTGTTTTCTGCCGTCTGCACAAAGCTAGTTTTTAAGAAAAGGAAAGGGGTTTCGCTTGTTTTCTTCATTTACTCGTTCGATCATAGATTTGCTGAACTCATTCTTTTTTGTTTCTGATATATTATTTTGTAAAGAAGAATATCATATTGATGCGAAATTGCAAACATCGTACTTATTCAGCTTCGCAGCAAACTTTTATTTTATTTTTTCATCTGTGAAAGAATAGACAAAAAAAAAAAAAAAAAAAAACTTTACAGAAGATGGTAATTCCTAAAAGTATGATACATTTGGTTACAAAACTTCCCTAAAATAAGTGATTTTGTACAGATGTAGTATGAATATACAAGGTTAAGGTTGTCAGGGTAAATACTGCTGAAGGCACTCTTTTAACTTCTGGAATGTAACTGGCTTTGACACAAATGAATCCATACCATTTGCATAACACTCGTCTGCACTCTCTGATAATGCATTTGCTGTCATCTGCATGCGTTCATCACATCATTATTCATTTCACGCCTCATAATTTATTATTACTTGAATCTCAACTGCTTACCGCGATAATTGGAATCCTTTTAGATGGATCATGGAAGTTCAATGCTGAATCTTGACCATGCATTGGTTCATCGATTCCTGCCTCTGCAGCTGCATCCCAATTCCCAGTCTCCTCATAACTACGAATTATTCGTGTAGCCTGAAGTCCGTCCATCACTGGCATGCATACATCCTGCAAACCACATCAACTATCATCCATGTATATCTAGATTACAAGTCCCTCAAGTCCTTTAGAGCATTCTTTCAGGGAAATAGTTAACAATGATTAAAGAATGATTACCATCAAAACAAGGTCATAAGTGCGACTCTGAACAGCACGTATGGCTTCAATTCCATTATTCACAACGTCTATGCTGTGACCCAATTGTTTCATCATTGATGTAGTCACCATCACATTGATCTTGTTATCTTCTACTAGAAGAATTTTCGGTTTTTCTTCTGTCCTGTTTACTTCCGGCTTGCTGCTTGTATTACATGTCTGCATCATCTGAGGTGCTTCGTGGGGTTCATATGATGTCAGTTTCACCAGACTCCCGCTTACACTGTCCACAACCTCCATATCCGATGATCTTTGGGATTCACCAACATTCTTTTCATCTCTGACACACTCACTATTTTTACCACTAATTTCAGCAGCAGTATTTTCACTACTGTGCTGCGAACAACTCTCAGCTGATGGCTGCTCAATTTCCAACTCTTTGGCAGTAATAGTATTACAAAAATTTTCAGACACTGGGTTAATGTCGGGCAGCATGCTATATCCATAATTACATTGTAAGAGATTATGATTCCCAGGGAGAGTAAGCGCAGAAGAACTCAATAGCCGAGGCTGGAATTGGAAATATCCTGCAGTGTTATCATCAACTGATGCTGTATCACGATGACTAGAAGCATCTTGAAGCTCATCAGGATCAGATTCATCATCGGATTCAGGAGATACCCTGTATGGGAGGACAAAGGTAAATGTCGATCCCTCGTGTTCTTTGCTAGATACTGTCATATGACCGCCCATCAACTCAACCTGTGCAAAGAAAGACAAAACATCTTCATATTAGGACTTAATTAAACACTTGGAGCTTATTTGATAAAAAGCAATGAATTGAATACAAAAATTGTACCAGTTGTTTGCATATGGCTAAGCCTAGTCCAGTTCCACCATACTTTCGGGCATGATCAGCACTAGCTTGCATGTATTTTTTGAATAATGTGGGTAAAGCATGCTCTGTCAGGACGCAAGATCACATGAGCACTTGAAGAAATTCAAGATTTACTTAGAAGAAATTCAAGATCACACAGGAAATTTAGAAAACCTGGTATTCCAATGCCAGTGTCGTATACATCACAGCGTATCCAAACTGTTGATGGCGAACAAATAGGAAGCCTCTCTTCATCTTTCGATGAATGTTCTTCTCCCTTGACAGGTGTGTTTGGCTCATTCCAGTTGTTATGAGTTTCATAAGGAGGATTCTCATATGACTCACCAGAATCGCCCTTTCCTTTGGTCCCACTCCCACTGTGAGTATTCACAGAAGTCACAGAACTGTGATCTTCCTCTCCAGAATACGGAGCCGGTACTAAATAAAGCCGTATGCCAACTTTACCTTCATGTGTGAATTTAATGGCATTGCTGCATAAGAAAAAAACATTTTTTTTAAGCATGCTGAAGATGAAAACGATAAAAAATGATAAAACAAATGCAACAATCTCGTCTTCCACCCCTTCTTAGACCTTGGTCATAGCTGATGATGAAGAGTAAAAAAGCTTTATTGTTCCCTAAAGATGCAATAAAGGAGATAAAAATTTTTGAATATGTTGACATAACCCCCTATTTAAGTTGAGAATCGAAGTAGATAGATGCAAGGTGTCCTGTATACGTTACCTAACCAAATTGGTGAGAATTTGTCGAATCCTGAGAACATCGCCAACGACCTGAAAATGTGTTTGGAAATTATGAGAATCAAACAAAACATATAAGTAAGATTTGATTGGAAGGAGCAGTGTTAAGAATAAGAATTGACCTCTAAAGGTACATCATCTGCTATATATCCTTCCAATGTCAACATTTTCTTCAAAGATGCTGCAGCTGTCTGGAGTACGTGCTTTACGACTTCTCTTGGTCGGAACTTAGTAGCTTCCAGCTTCATCACACCTGAAACAAAAAAAAAAGAAAAAAACTGTATTTTTCAGAAATTGACAGTAACTCAAAATCCGGCATTGAAGCAGCAGGGCAGTGTAGTAATATCAAACCTGACTCAACCTTGGAGAGATCAAGGATGTCATTAATGAGTTGGAGGACTAAGTCTCCAGAAGAAATCATGACATCTAACAATTGCCGTTGTTCCTTATCGAGTCTAGTAGTGGCTAGAACCTCCGCCATGCTAACAACCCCAGACAATGGTGATCTTATCTCATGAGACATGGTAGCCAGCATTTGTTTAGCTCTCATGGTTTCCTCTACCAAAGTTCCAATTTATCAAAATCCATATGAATATGGAATTGTTATTCACAAATCAAATCTCTTGGAAGTTGGATCAAACCTGTTATATGTATAGTCTTATTCAGCTCCGTCTCCATTGCTTTTTGTACAGCTATCTCTTCTCGGAGCTTTGCCATCTTTTCTCTTTTCCTGACCTGTTCAGAAATTGTTATGTTAGATGCTATTTGGCGATTGGCGTACCCCAATTTGTAATGCTTTTTTGGACTCAAAACTGACCTGATCAGTAATGTCCATTCCAATGTAATTGACACCAATGGTTTCTCCGGCCTTATTGAACACCGGTTCTACATATATCAAGAATGTTTTGGACCCAAAAAGCTCAGTCTCAAATGTTATTTCTCTCTTTCCAGCTAATCCACGTTCTAAGACTTCTCGTTTGAAGTCTAGAGACTCTTTAACTCCCGCGCCAGAAAAGATCTCTGTATCTGTTTTCCCTATAATGTCCTGAAAAAAATCAGGTAATTAAGTCCTAGAACTAGAATGCCATTGCAATAGCCATAGCCATAGCCATACTGTTTGTGTTTCCTGCAAATTTGTGCTTAAAGGAAATGAATATCTTACCTCCTCTTTGAAACTTGGATAGTGATTGTAGATAAAACGATATCGCAACTCCTTATCCTGAAAAATGCACATCATGAAAGCTTCGTTTAGTGCAATTGTTTTAACTACTTTGAAAGAACCGATTCAACCAAAAGCTTAAGCTTATGCTAATACCATATGACCAAGAACAATAGGTGCATTCTGAAGAATAAAATGTATGAAGTTATCAGCTCGTTTGAGCATATGTGACAATTCTTCCACAGGTGTGGACTGTTTTTCCATATTCTTAATACTATCATCCAACTTCTCCAACAGAATTTCCTCTCTTTGCCTACTTTCCTGCAACAATTTCTCAAGGATCATAGCCCTTTGTTTCCAATACACAACTGTATCATACTCAGCATCTATTTCAAGCCCTTTACTCTCAAGAGGCGAATCGCGTTTTTTCTTAGGAACAACTTGATAAAAATTATACAAGTCCTCTAATTCAGAAACAGGATGCCTATCATTCCCAATCCCAACTGGGTTTTCCTCGAAACGATGTTCCTCCAATATCTCCAATCTCTTAAGCTCAACCTCTTCTCTTTGCTTGCTAAGACGATCAAGCTCTTCTCTAAGAAGTCGAACAGCATTGGCTTGCTTATACTCCCAATTCTTGACCAGATAAGCCAATTGAGAAGAACCCTTATCACTATGATTAGTCATATCATGAAGATGATCCAAATCTATTTCTTGTGGTTCTGCAGCATTGATTGCTACATCTTTCAACGTATCTTGATCTTCCCTTGGCCTATCTACATTAAATTGACTTCCAGCTACATTTACACCTTCCGGCCACATTGGAACTAAGGCTTCCTCAACTTCCATATGATCATCTACAAATATTTGATCTTCCATTATGCTACCTGTTCTTCACAATTCTTAAAACCCTTAGCTTAGCTTCTTCCGATTCAATTAAACTTTCTCAATCCAACATAATAATCCCATCTCATTAGAATAATTCTTAAGGAAAACACTTGAATGATTGAATCTGAATTCTGCTGTGACAGGACATCAAACAATAAAATTTCATTAATAATTCTCAAATGATAAAAATAGAATTTTTATTTTTCTTTTTTTATCCTTTCTATGAAAAAATATGGGTGAACTGGAAAAGACTACCCACTGAATTGATGAATTCATATGACCTGGATATCATTGATGACAGTAATGATGAATATTGAACACAATAAAATACACCGTTATATATATGACTTAATAAAATAGTGATATTAAGAGGAAAAGTTTGGGATGAAAACAATCTTAAAAAGAATCTTGAAAATGTAAAAAGGGGAGAAAAGCAAAGAATGGCCGGCCCATCTAAAATTAGTGATTGATCATAAAAACAAAAAACAAAAAACAAAAGCAATAAGAGCGAAGCAAATAAGAGTGAAATAAAAGAAGAAGATGAGAAAATATTGATATTATTAAGCAAAAGAAAAGAGTAAAAACTAACCTGGAAATTAAATAGGATTAATGATGAGAGAAAAGAAGAAGAGGTGCAACGTAACAAAATAGTTATAATCTAAAGAGGTGCAACAAGTTTAATAGTAAGATTTGTAATAAATATTAAAAATATATAGTCCAAGTTGTGAGCAGGTGAAAGAAATAATGGAAGAAAAGAAGAAGAAAGGAGCTAGAAGAAGAAGAAGAAGAAGAAGAAGAAGAAGAGAGAGAGGTGTTAATTGGATCTGAAAAATGTGTAAAATTCATGAGTCAATAAGAGCAAATAAGAGAGAGAGAGAGAGAGAAAGGTTGGATGTGAAAGAAACAATTTAAAATGAAGAAGATTAAAGAAATAGAAATAGTTGTAAGTACTAAGTCCAATCTAAGTAGGAGAGAGAGTATTAAAAAAAAGAGGTAAGTGTAGGCAGTAGCCATGTGCAGATGAGAAGGAGGTCAATATGTGTTGTGTTGTGTTGTGTAATTGAATTGTTTGTTTGTTTAATGCCTAAAACAACTCACACTCTTCCAGTAATTCTGCAACCCAAAAGGAAGTACTTGTATTAGTTATTAGTATTGGAGTGTTTTCTGAGAATCTTAACTCTGAATTTGAGACTGTCATTTTTTTGGGTAGCTTTTCAGGTTTAGAGTATGCATGATGACATGCAGAAAAGATTATCCAAACTGCAGTGCAGTGCTCTCGGAGTAGGACTACCAAACAGGGTCACATCACTTGAAATGTCAACTCATTTTAGTACCCCATTCTTAATCTTCACCGCCTTTTCGTTTTTTAGTCACCCATTAATTAATAAAAATTACGAAAATGCCCTTGAACTTAAATTCTTTATAAAACACTTTAAACTCACTTTATAACACTTTTATCACTCTAAAACTCATTAAATCCCCACAAAAATTCATAGCTAAAGCATTAGACTTCGAATCGTTACCGAAAAACCGAGGTAATTTTTAAACTAATCTTGTTTCAAAATGTATGGATCAGATTAAAAGAAAGTGGTGGGTCATAGTCCAAACAAATGATGCAAATCAAGAGGGACGAACCAAATTAAGAAATGCTGCAAATTAAATGGAACGGAGAGAGTATATTACTTCTTACAAATTAACCGCAATATATGAAATAAGCTTAAACAATAAATAGTGTAAATATGTGTAATGCAACAAATATTTCAGAACCGACGAACTAGTAGCAAAATAAAGAAAGGACATTGATATTTATTATCATCCATTTTATTGCATTTTCATTTTTTTTTCAAATTCCAATTTTATCTCTTTCTCTATAAAAACTCTATAAACTCAATTATATTTGTAAGTCTCACAAACAAATACTTCTTCTGTTTTGAATTACATGCGATATTAGATTTGTTCACTATTCATTCATCTCATTAATTGGTAGTTAGGTTTAAATTTATAAGTTAAAAAGTATTGTTAAGTGCGATATTGTTGGATTCTTCTCAATGTAAAAATTATTGATATCCACTTTTTATACTCTCTCCTATTCACTATAATTGTTCCATTTGATTTTTTATACTATTCATCGATCACTTTTAATTGGCGTTTAATTTATAATCTATAAGTTAAAACATAATCAAGTGCAATTTTGTTTGATTCATTTGATATTATTTTTAATAAATTCAACCTTTTATAATTTTTAATTAAATATAGTTTGAGATATTTATGATTGAATATGTACATTGACAAACATGCAAAAATCAAATAAGACAATAATAGTGAATAGGAGGGAGTATTTATTATTACAAAGAATTACTAATCAATCACGATGATTCATAAATCATGACAAAAAGACAAAAAAGAAATAATTATAAAATAAACAAAACCAAAAATGGTAAATTAAAATCAAAAACCTCACGTCCTATCAAATCATACCAAATACATTATTTACGATGACATCCTCTTTTTTATTATACATAGTTAAAATTATTAAAGGTCGAATTAATGCACTGGAGTACGTAAACAAATCAAACGTTGCACGTATTTTGAAATGGAGGAAATACTTATTTAACTTAAACGCAAAAATGAATTTTATTGTGATTAATTTTGATTAACGAAAACTCATACAAGACAAAAATTTAAAATATCGATCGACTTATTTCTCTTAATTTATTAAATAGAAGAAAATGTATATTAATTTTGTTTTAACAAAGTTCAGCGCATCATAGACACAAATTTGAAATATTGATCGATTTAATGTAAATTTCATTATAAAAAAAATAATAAGTTCTTTAAAATCAACATAAGGGAATTGTTGACCGTGGTACAATCAATCAATTAATTTTAATTTAAAATGGAAAAATATTAATTTTTTTTATTAACTTAATTGTAAAATACACAGAGATCTAATAATATCGATCGATTTAATTCTTAAAATAATTTTGAAATTTTTTTAAAAAATGACTAAATTGCACAAAATGTTTGATTTGGCATATGTCAAGCTACATAAATTAAATATGCAACTTGGACTTTTTATTTTTAAAAATTAGTTCAAAATTAATTTTGAAATAATTTTGAAAAATATATAGAAAAAAAAGAAAACAATCAAATCACACATTTTATGCTACTTGAGTTAGGCCAAATTGCACATTTTGTACTACCAGTCAATTTTTCATTTTGTAAAAAAACTTTTCAAATTAAATTGATCTACATTTTTAATATTTAATTTGTCCTTGTATTAAGATAAGTTAATCAAAACAAAACTAATGAATCCATCGATTTTAGCTTTGTCAACAATGCACTTACATTAATTTAAGCGAAATTAATCATTTTATTTTTTATAAATAAATCAAAATTAAATCGATCGACATTTTAGATTTGTTTTTACGTTGTGCTGACTTTATCAAAACAAAATTAATATATATTCTTTTATTTCTTTAAATATAATTTAAAAGAAATAAATCAATCAACTTTTAAGATATATATGTAATATGTGTTTTCGTTAATCAAAATTAATCAAAACAGAAATCCATATATTTCGTTTACATTAAATAAGTGTGTGTTTGTGAGATTTAGAGAGTTAATTGAGTTTAGACCATTTTTGAAGATGGAAAGGTAAAATTATAGCGACATATAACAAATGGGATAAACAAATTGAATATAATAGGTTGAATTAGTAAGTATTTAAAAAATAGAAAAATATAAAAAGTAAAAATGATAGGAATCTATTTATCTATAACTCTCATCATCATCAACATACCTAGTGTACCTCGCTCATAGAAAACTATGATCAGATTATGGGGAAGGAAGAACGACGGCAGCTCATACCCATAGAAGAAAGTGCGATCAAAGAGTCCCCTGGCTCGAGAACGGTTTTCAAGAGAGAGAAACCTACAGCTGACAAATAGAATAAAAAGCATACGCACAAATACAAAGATAAGAGCAAAAAAAACAAAAAGAGCAACAAATAAAAGCAAAGAACAGTAACAAACGAAGGGTAAAAGGGACGGGTTTAGTAATCTAGGACGTGGATATAGTGTCGGCAACTAACCCTATCCCTGGTCAGGTCCTTGGAGAGGAGAAGTTCATGCATGTCACTTTTAATTTTTTCCTCTACGTTCTCTTAGGTCTTCCTCGACTTCTCTTACCCTCCACTTTGATGCATTTTATCCTTGTTATTAGGCTGTCATGTGTCTTTCTCTGGACATGCCCACACCATCTCAACCTGTTCTCCCGCATCTTTGCGGAGATAGGTGCAACCTTAACGTTTCCCTGAACTCCTGTTTTTGTATCTTATCCATTATAGTATTACCACACATCCACCCGAACATACGCTTCTTTGTTACTTTCATCCTCTGTTTGAAAACCTTCTTTACGGGCCTAATTGCAACATTCTGTCTCATATAACAACGCCGGCCTAATTGCAACACGGTAAAATTTACCTTTTAATCTCCTCGGGAACTTTTTATCACAAAGCACCTCGGTTGCTGCTCGCCACTTAAGTCAACCCGCTTGTATATGATTAGTAACGTCTCCATCAATCTCTCCATTACGCTGAATCACAGATCCCAAATATTTGAACTTGGACGTACATGCAACAACTTCTCCCCTATGGTTACCTCTGGCTCCCCTATCGATTATGTCCCACTGAAATTGCATCGCAAGTATTCTATTTTCGTACGACTTATATGCAACCCCTTACCCTTCAAGGCTTCCCTCCCCTATTCCAATTTACATTTAGCCTCCTCCTTGGTTTCTGGGGCAAAAACTATATCATCGGGGAAAAGCATGCACCATGGTACGGTCTCCCAGATGGAATTAGAGATCTCTTCCATAATGACCGTAAAAATGAAAGGATTTAGTGTTCATCCCTGATGTAGTCCTTCTTTAATTGGGAAAGACTCTATCATACCCACCGGTGTATGTATGTTAGTCACCACTCTGTTATATATATCCTGTATTATCTTAATGTATCTTCGTGAAATACCTCTATTCTTGAGGCTATCCCAAACGATGCTTCGTGGTATGCTATCATACGCTTTCTCCAGATCAACGAATACCAGATGCAAATCCTTCTTTCGCTCCCTATGCTTTTCCATCCGTCTCCTCAAAAGATGGATTGCCTCAGTGGTTGATCTTCCCGGCATGAATCCGAATTAGTTCCCCCTATTTATCTATCTATAACTATTAATAAAATAAAACACGGATGACATCATCACTTTTTAAAATTACTAACGTGTCTCAACCTCAACAAAAGTTTTCCTCAATGATGATGTCATTGTTATTATGACTAATATTTATATCTTTGATTTTACTATGTTGTAATTATGACTATAAAATTATCTATATTGATTGATAATCTACTTTTATTAGGTTATATATTTATATCATTTAATGTATTAGAAAACCATATATTTTAATTTTTTTTAATTATTTATAAAATCTTTTTAATTTTATTTATTAAATAATTGTAAAATCTTAATATATATAAATATGTCAGAAAATTTTAATAAAACTGTATATCGTACACTATCTAGTCTATATAACTATTACTAAAACAAAACACGGCCTACATCATCACCTTTTTAAATTGCTTACGTGTCACTTTCTTATTAAAAATTTTCCCTCTAAGCTTAAATGATGATGTTATCCTTATTATGATATTTGACTTTCTATCTCTTATTTTGAGCATATTATTACAAAAATTCCTAATCAATAACCGTGATTTGTAAATCACCCCAAAAAGACAAAAAGAAAAATATTAAAGTAAACAAAATCAAAAAAGATAAATTAAAACAACAAAATTCTCATCCTATCACATCCTACCACATAAAGGTGATTTATTAATCTCACAAATAACCGTTATTTACTTAGACTTTCTCCATATTATTATCTTATTAATTGTTTTTTTCTTTTACTTTTTGGATCAAGTCACATTTAATGTATTAGAAAATTATATATTTTTACTTTATTTATTTTAATTATTTATAAAATATTTTCAATTTCATTTATTAAATGAATATTATTTAGTGTATTGGATATTTTAAAATGGTTAAAATATAATATACTATTATTAGGATTTGTTTTTGTTATTTATACTCTTGGTTACTTAAATGCAATGATTAATTCTAATATGATTTAGGTTGTGACTATTTTTATGTAAGTCACTTATATTTTTTATGAGAAAAAATTATCTTTGTCGTTTAAACTAATAAAATAATTTTACATAATTCTATATATTTATATTTGATTTTTAAGTGTGTTATTGATAGTAATAATATTTAATACTTTTATAAATTAATGTAATAGCTATTTTTTGTTGAACATTTAGTGTCTAATAATCCTATGTTTATAATCACTAAGAACTACTAAAGTAGTGGGACAATATGTATTAAAATACTAAGTCCAAAAGAAGTTCAAAGGATAGGACAAAATGGAAATAAGGAAAACCAAGTCAGCACAAAAAGTCGACTCGACTTTCCTTGATGGGGGTCATTCAGCCGACTCGGCTTTTGGCTCTGTTTTGACCGTTGGGATTTTTCGGTTTTCTTTGAGTACTCTGATGTTATTATGGATTATTATGGTGAATAATGCTATTCAATAACATAGATTAATGGTATTGATTGATGTCCATCAATATGATCATCAATAGTGATTATTGAGCCATGACCCTTAAGCTATACTCTTGTAGTATAAATAGGGCCCTGGTGATGAGTGCAAGATACACCTTTTTCTGATTTCTTCTACTCTTATTCTCATTTGCTTGTGCTTTGTCAAGAGAGTAATTAACTCTTGTTTAAACCTTTCATTCCTTATAATTTCCAAACACATTGTTGTTAAGTGATATACTCTAAGTACTAAGAGTATATTGTGTTGTTTGAATCTAATTGGGAATTTCCTAGCTTCAACCCAAGTACCTTTGTGGGGAAACTATCAAAAAAGGAAAGTGATCACACGCCTACAATAAGTATCAAGTTTTGGGGTAACGGTTGTCGTTACAAAGTAATCTTCAAGTTAAATTAGTTTTGTTATTTGTAATTTCATTTTGTCATCAACAAAGGGTTAAATACAAATTCCCTTTTGTAATTTGTATTTTGCATTATTAAGTTCTTAATAATCTTTTGTGATATTTTCTTCGGGATGGAAACTATCAAAGATTTTACATCTAACTTTGCTAAGTTGGAAAAGTTTGTCGGTGTCGATTTTCGACCTTGGCAAAAGAAGATGATATTCCTCCTAACAACTTTAAGCGTCAATTACGTGATAAGTTCACCCAAACCGGAGAAGTCGGAAAATGAAACTCTTGAGCAAGCAAGAAAGAGGAGTAAGTGGGAAAATGATGATTTCATTTGTCGGGGTCATATTCTAAATGGGATGCAAGATTCGCTCTTTGACATCTACCAATACCATGAGTCCGCTAAGGAATTATGGGATCCCTTGGAGAACAAATACATGGCGGAGGATGAAAGTTTCAAAAAGTTTCTTGTAAGTAATTTTAATTTCTATAAGATGGTAGAAAATCGCCTGATAATTGATTAATTTCATGAATTGCAAAGAATGCATGCAAATTTAAAATTACATAAAATTAAAATGCATGAATGATAAAGATGATTTGCATTATTTATAGCATGTTAGACTAGGACATGTATTTTTTGATAAAATTTCTTTTATGTCCAAACATGATTTAATTCCTATGCGTTAGAATGTCTGAAAATTGCAAAACGTGCATGTTAAATAAGATCACAAGAACACCATTTAAAAGTGTTGAACGGAAATCCGAAATTTTGGAATTGATTTATAGTGATCTATGTGACTTTCATAGTACACCATCATTGAGAAATAAGAAATATGTCATAACTTTTATTGATGTTTTTCCATGTTTTGTTGTGTTTATAGCAAATTTGATAGCCATGGTAATGGAGTTATCATTTGTCTATATGTAGATGATATGCTCATCTTTGGTACTAGTTTAGTACAAGTACAAGAGACAAAAGATTTTTTGTCTAGATCCTTTCAGATGAAGCATAAGGGGGAGGCCGATGTGATCTTAGGTATTAAGTTCATGAGACAAGGTAACCGTATTAAGCTAAGTCAATCTCACTATGTTGAGAAGATACTTAAGCGGTTTAGTATGCTTGATAAAGCACCGGTCTCTACTCCCATGGAACCAGGTATGAAATTTGCAAAACATACCGGTCAACCAATTTCTCAATTGGAATATTCAAAGGTCATAGGATCTTTGATGTATGCCATGACCTATACAAGGCCAGACATAACTTTTGCGGTTGGTAAACTTAGTAGATTTACAAGCAATCCGGGTCCCCATCATTGGATGGCGATAAAGAGAGTATTAAGATACTTGTTGCGTACCAAGGATTACGGTATAGCTTATAGCGGTGAACCTCCTATTTTAGAAGGTTATTCCGATGCTAGTTGGATCACTAACGAAGAGGATAATTCTTCTACAAGTGGTTGGGTGTTTGTTTATGGGGGAGGTGCCATTTCGTGGTTTCTAAGAAACAAACATGTATAGCTGATTCTACTATGTCAGCGGAGTTCATAGCTCTTGCTTCAACATCTAGTGAAGCGGAGTGGTTGAGGAATCTCATGTTTGAGATACCTTTGTTACCTAAGCCAATTTCACCGGTGGCGATTCATGCAGATTTCATGATGGCTTTAGGGAAGGCTTATAGTCAAGTGTATAATGGTAAGTCTCGTCATATTGCTCTTAGGCATAGCCTAGTGCAAGGACTTATCACTAATGGGGTCATAACTTTTGACTATGTGAGCACTAAGTTCAATGTGGCGGATTCGTTTACGAAAGCCATGAGTAGGAATTCAATTGAACAAGCGTCAATTGAAATCGGTTTATGTCAATAAAGATCATTTGGAAAATCCCAATTCACACATGAGTAACATCGTGTCTTGAATTCAATGTGGTAAAGTCTTTTTGATTTTTGTAAAGCAACAAGTTGAATGACCCATCGTTGCTTTGGACAATGATGAACAAGGTAGTCGTCCATTGAAAATTCTCAAGATCAAGAGTAGAAGAGCTCTTGATGTTGTATCCGGATCACGGGGATATGTCTTATACGTATTGAGAACCTACATATATAAGTTTGAAGTGTGGCCGCGACGATTGGCATACCGACTATGATAAACTTATGAATAAGATACGGACACGGCCTTATAATGTGTCAGGTTAATGGCTTTGTGTTATTGATTTTGTGTGTACTTCATCTTCAAGTGGTTGGAAGGGTCATTTGATTCAAATCTGTATGGATATCAATTCCGGCTCGATCATTTGTAAAGTGTGTTGTACTAGGCGTTAATTCAATTCGTAGGGATATTAGCGTTGATGCATAAAATGGATTATAAGTTTTGTTTTGTAAATGAAAGGCTTATTATACCCTAAATGGGGGAGGATTGTTGAACATTTAGTGTCTGATAATCCTAAGTTTATAATCACTAAGTACTACTAACATAGTGGGACAGTATGTATTAAAATACTAAGTCCAAAGAAGTTCAAAGGATAGGACAAAATGGAAATACGGAAAACCAAGTCAGTACAAAAAGCCGACTCGACTTTCCTTGGTATGGACTAAAAGCCAACTCGGCTTTAGGTTTTGGAAAACAGAATTTGTCCAGAAGGAAAAGTCGACTCGGCTTTCCTTGATGGGGGTCATTCATTCGACTCGGCTTTTGGCTCTGTTTTGACCGTTGGGATTTTTCTGTTTTCTTTGAGTGAATGCATTGGATTCCTATACTAATTTCACAATAATTTTGATGTTATTATGGATTATTATAGTGAATAATGCTATTGAATACCATAGATTAATGGTATTGATTGATGTCCATCAATATGATCATCAATAGTGATTATTGTGCCATGACCCTTAAGCTATACTCTTATAGTATAAATAGCGCCTCGGTGATGAGTGCAAGATACACCTTTTTCTTATTTCTTCTACTCTTATTCTCATTTTCTTGTGCTTTGTCAAGAGAGTAATTAACTCTTGTTTAAAGCTTTCATTCCTCATAATTTCCAAACACATTGTTGTTAAGTGAAATACTCTAAGTACTAAGAGTATATTGTGTTGTTTGTATGTCATTGTGAATTTCCAAGCTTCAACCCAAGTACCTTTGTGGGGGAAATATCACAAAAGGAAAGTGATCACACGCCTACAACAAGTATCAAGTTTCGGGGTAACGGTTGTTGTTACAAAGCAATCATCAAGTTAAATTAGTTTTGTTATTTGTAATTTCCTTTTGTCATCAACAAAGGGTTAAATACAAATTCCCTTTTGCAATTTGTATTTTGCATTATTAAGTTCTTAATAATCTTTTGTGATATTTTCTTCGGGATGGAAACTATCAAAGATTTTACATCTAACTTTGCTAAGTTGAAAAAGTTTGTCGGTGTCGATTTTCGACCTTGGCAAAAGAAGATGATGTTCCTCCTAACAACTTTAAGCGTCAATTACGTGATAAGTTCACCCAAACCGGAGGAGTCGAAAAATGAAACTCTCGAGCAAGCAAGGAAGAGGGGTAAGTGGGAAAATGATGATTTCATTTATCGGGTTCATATTCTAAATGAGATGCAAGATTCGCTCTTTGACATCTACCAATACCATGAGTCCGCTAAGGAATTATTGGATGCCTTGGAGAACAAATACATGGCGGAGGATGCAAGTTTCAAAAACTTTCTTATAAGTAATTTTAATTTTTATAAGATGGTAGAAAATCGCCCGATAATTGATTAATTTCATGAATTGCAAAGAATGCATGCAAATTTAAAATTACATAAAATTAAAATTCATGAATGATAAAGATAATTTGCATTATTTATAGCATGTTAGACTAGGACATGTATTTTTTGATAAAATTTCTTTTATGTCCAAACATGATTTAATTCCTATGCGTTAGAATGTCTGAAAATTGCAAAACGTGCATGTTAAATAAGATCACAAGAACACCATTTAAAAGTGTTGAACAAAAATCCGAAATTTTGGAATTGATTTATAGTGATCTCTGTGACTTTCATAGTACACCATCATTGGGAAATAAGAAATATGTCATAACTTTTATTGATGTTTTTCCATGTTTTGTTGTGTTTATAGCAAATTTGATAGCCATGATAATGGAGTTATCATTTGTCTATATGTAGATGATATGCTCATCTTTGGTACTAGTTTAGTACAAGTACAAGAGACAAAAGATTTTTTGTCTAGATCCTTTCAGATGAAGCATAAGGGGGAGGCCGATGTGATCTTAGGTATTAAGATCATGAGACAAGGTAACCGTAATATTTTTTTTGTTTTTTTTTTCCGACCAACCAGGTAGTCGGAATCTAGTCGGTAATTTGGTCGGAAAATTTTTTATTCTTTTTTTGTCATTTTGGGTTGAATTCTTAAATGTTGCTTACCTACTAATTTCCGACAATTTGGTAGTCGGAAATTTCCGACTAAAAGGGTAGTCGGAAATTAGTCGAAAAAATCCGACTGTTTTCCGACTAAAACGATTTACCGACCATTCTGAGCCGACCACCCCGAAACAGTCGGAATTTAGTCGGTATAGCTCTATACCGACTAAATTCCGACTGTTTTGGGTAGTCAGAAAATTGCAATTTTTTTGTAGTGGTCTACGTGTCGAGAAATAGGTGACTAAGTACTTGTTTCTACCGGATTTTCGAAAGAGTTCACCAAAAGTCTTATCACGACGTCCGTTTCTTGAATAAAATATCGTTATGATGGGTAAAAACAGCGTTAAAGTGCTAAATTATAAGGACACAGGGCAAAGGTTGTTTGCGTTTGTCAACAGTCACTTGACTTGAATGGTGTAGACTTTGATTTCGGTGTCAATAATTCGTAAAAGCCTTAAACTTAAAATAGTGTTTATCAAATAACTCTTTCAATCATGTATCAAATTAATTAGTACAGTGACAATTGCATGACTACAAAATGGTTTGTTCGAACAGTCTCTCACTGTAGCCTAGTTCAAATGTGTAATTAAAGAAAATTGGGTTATATATGTTGAAATATTATTATTATTATTATTATTATTAGCTAATAATATTATTAGCTTTATGCATATCACGTTATGTTAAGTTGGATGGTAATGATCATCATAATGTGTTTGGGCGTAATCATTGTTGGAATTATTCCACCCGATCCGACTCCATCAAATTAACTGCTTTAACATCAACAAACCAGCAAGAGGATCCACTTAAGTAATTTCAATAATATTTTACATTTAAATATTCTCTCCATCCTTGTAATTAAATTTATTTTCGTTAATTATCTATAATTCTATTTTATGATTAGTTATTTTTATTTATGTTTTGACATCGTAGTTAATAATATTTTTATTAATCCAATAATTTTGGTCATCAGAGGAGCATGAAAGTATTATCTGGACAGTGCACTTTGACTAATTAGTATATTATATAAAACGTTTTTAATAAATTTCAAGTGAGGGACCATACAACATCAGTTTTATAGATTAGTTGCAACATAACTAATTTATGCCGAGTCAATAAGAATATTCCAATTTTGTTGAGAACACCATCCTTTTATTTTGCACTAATTCTTACTTGAGACCTTCTTTTGTAAAGATGACTCTCAAAATCCCAATCCAATTTTAAATAAATATTGTTACAACTCTAAATATAGATTTAGCCTGGACTTTTGAAAGTCGCCTTTACAAAAAACGGTCTCTCAAGAGAGCACCTGTTTATTTTAAGACCACTTGTATGATTAAACGTACATTTTACTATTATTTTCAACTTCATTAGAGTATCAAATATTATTAGCACTGTGATCGTCTATTAGTATTTAAAATATAAATATCAAAGAAAAATGCTACTTATAATTGCTATCAATTTATATTTCAAATAAAATCTAATAATTTATATAAATGGTTAACAATATAATGATTGCAAGATTTTTAATGATATTTTTTGTTCAAATTATATATTTTTCTATAACAAACAATTTCCAAAAAAATTTGTGTAGAAATTGACATGTTTGCCATATCGGTCATTAGTGCTTATGTGTCGCAAGTTGGGCTAAATGAAGAGTCAAATGTGAGTTTTGGGATAACCTGGGTGACCTTATAGAGACTATACCTGCCGATGAAAAAGTTTTTATAGGTAGAGACTTCAATAGACACATAGGTAAAGAAGCGGTTAACTATAACTCAGTTCAAGGAGGTTTTGGTTACGATGTAAGAAACGAGAGTGGATAGAGCTTGCTTGAATTTGCGTTAGCAAAAGCGTTAGTTATAGTGAGCTTGATCTTTAGAAAGAAGGATAAGAACTTGATTACGTACAAGAGTAGTGGGCTCCTAACCCAAAATGACTTTTGTTTAGTAAGGAAGGATGATCGGAGCTCGTGTCTGGATTGTATGGTCGTGCTGGGTACAGAGATGTCCACCCAACATAGGTTATTAGTACTAGTATTTTGTATGAGGACAAAGATTGTCGAGAAGAAGATTAAGGTCAAACAAACGATCATGTGGGGTAGACTAAACGGGGACATGGTTGCAACCTTGTCAAGCAAGATCAAGACGTTAGGCTACCCAAGTATATCAAAAGATGTAAATCACATGTGGGCGATCATGGCGGAAAATATTCGAAAGATGGACAAAGGAGACATTAGGGGGAGTCCACGAGGAAACAAAAGGTGTACGAAGAATCGTGGTGGTGGATCGAAGAAGTGCAAAAGAACATAAAGGACAAAAACAAGAGATTCAAGGAGCTTATGACTTGCACAGAGGAGGAGGATAAGATACATAAGAAGGAGAGGTATAAAGAAGAAAAACGGGTGACAAAGAAAGCAGTAGTGGAGGCAAAAGATCGCGCGTTTGGAGCCTTTTAAGTTGGCAAAAGCAAGATCTAGGCAAGATAAGGACTTAGGGACAGTGAAGTTTATTAAAGATGAAGGTGGAAAAAATACTCCTTAAACAAGAGAATATTAAAATAAGATGGCATCAATATTTTTTTCCAACAACTCAATGAGACTAGGGGTCTAAAGGAGGAAATTCGACAAACTTCGAACATTTAAAGAACACAAGATCTTGGGTCAATTATTGATCGGGAGGTGAAGGAATCAAAGGCAGTTCGACTTGATAACATTCCGATTGAGGTGTGGAGAGGTTTAGGAGATGAGGGAACTCATTGGCTTATTAAATTGTTTAATGTCATCTTGAGGTCTAGTAAGATGCCAGAAGAATGGAGGGTTAGTACACTTTTCCCACTGTTGGAAAGAGTAATTGAGGAAAGAAATAGACGGGAAGTATGCGAGAAGTATAGAGGAATCAAACTTCTAAGTCACACTATGAAACTGTGGGAAAGACTAATTGAGGAAAAAATTAGATGAGAAGCGGTAATTAGAGAGAACCAATTCAGATTCATGCCGAGAAGATCAACCACCGAGGCAATTCATCTTTTGACGAGACTGATGGAAAAGTATAGGTAGCGAAAGAAGGATTTCCATTTGGTGTTCATTGACCATGAGAAAGCGTACGATAACATACCATAAGCATCGTTTGGGATAGTCTCAAGAATAGAGGTATTTCACGTAGGTACATTGTGATAATACAAGACATGTATGACAGACTATCGACTAACATACATACACTTGGGGTATGACAGTTTTGGTCATTATGGAGTGGGACTGCATCAGGGATCAACACTATGTCCTTTCATTTTTACGGTCATTATGGAGGAAACATCTAAATCTATGTGGGAGACCATACCATGGTACATGCTTTTCGCTGATGATATAGTTTTGGTCGCGGAGACCAAGGAGGAGGCTAATAGTAAATTGGAGGACGAGGGAAGCCTTGGAGGGTAACACTAGTTAAAAAAACGTTAATTGTTGCGGTGTTTAGGCCACTAAAGGCTAGGGATTAGGACCCAAGAATTAGTGGTGGCAACAAATAGCATATAATAAATGTTGCGGTTCAAAAATGCAGCATAAAAAAAATTTATATGCTGCGGTTTTTGGGACCAACCGCAGCTTATAATGTTACTTTTGATTATTCAAAAAAGACATTATATGCTGCTATTGCCCAAAAATCGCAGCATATGTTATTTTATTTCCGTTTTTTTGATTTTAATAACCAATCATATAAATGTACTAAATAAATAATTACCAATAATTCAAATGTAATAAACAATAATAAACAATAATCACAAATGATCACCAACTAAATCCAAGTTATGTTGAAATTTCACACCAACCTCACTAGAGAAATGCACTACGTGATCCCCCTATGTATCCATCTTGGCGGTGTTGCAGCTCGGACAAAGGCTACCTTGGGCAAACAAGGGAACGGAGAACCGATAACATAGAACAGATCGATATTGACGAGGAATCATCTTTTGGCGCATGCCATCAATGGGGAAAGTAAGCAGGAAATCTCGAGCATGTTGTTCTGTGGAACTAAGACATATATATATAGCATATATAATATATATTATATATATAATATATATATGCATATATATATATATATATATATTTATGAGCTATATATAATATAGTTTATATATATATAATATATTATTATATAATATATTAAATATAATATATATATATATATATATGCTATGTATTATATATGTATATATATATATAATATATATGATTATATTATAATATATATATAATATATATATATATATATATATATATATTGATATATATATATATATATATATATATTATATATATATATATATATATATATATGTATATATATATATGATATATAATATATATATATATATATATATATATATATATATATATATATAGGGGTGGGATCCATTGAGAAGGGGTCTGAAAATGAGAAGGATGAGAAAGATTTATAGCCATTGATCTTATGAAAATCTAACGGGTGAAAAAAGTGGTTACCCTCTCTTGTTCTCTCTCTCCTGTTCAAAGTCTTTTCTCTTCGTGAAAATCACAATCACTGCTCCATCTTTCTTTTCGATCTTCTTCTCCATTTTATGTTATGATTAAAGGTTACTATGTTTTTAGAAAATGATACTATGTTATGATTAAAGGTTACTATGTTCATTTTAAAAGTTACTATGTTCTGTATAAGATTAAGACAAGACAATAATTAAACATAATCGTAGTAACTTTTATTGATTACATTGTATCTTTTTCTAAGAACATAGTATCTTTAGTTACTATGTTCTGTATAAGATTAAGACAAGACAATAATTAAACATAATCGTAGTAATTAGTTCTCACTCTTCTCATTTTGAGACCCCTTCTCATTTGATCCTCTATATATATATATATATATATATATATATATATATATATATATATATATATATATATATATATATATATATATATATATATATATATATATATATAGTCATATATATATATAGTCAAAAGAAAAAAATAAGTATACTTTAAATTGCACTTCAATATTATTGATTTTTAAACTATAATTTAAATATACACTTCAATTTAGAAAAAAAAATTTAATATAGATTTAAAAGAAGAAAACCAAAACGATTAAAATAGGAAGTAAATAGTGAATTCATAGTTCATTCAAGAATGTAGGGTAACTATAGCTTTAAAGGTTTTTATATTTTAAGGATAAGGAAATTTATTTAAATAAAAAAAATACAATGTAATACACTTTCTATGTTTAGCTTATTTTGAATTAATTATCATTTTGGTATGTCTTATTTGTTATCAATTCTACTTTTAAACAATGAAACACTATTTTTTTTTTAATCTAATCCATACATTTTAACTCTACTTGATTATATCTACGCAATTCATTCTCTATGTTCAATTATTACCAATATCCACTTCTTGAAAATCATAATATTTCTCTTTGCTCTTAATTGAGCGGAAGGAGTAAATAGTGAATTTATAGTTGATTGCATCATAATATTAACCTATTTAAAAATTTGATTATTTTTAAAATTATAAAAATTTTATATAAAGTAACCAGAATTTGATATGCATCATTAATTAAATTATACAATACAATAAAAATGTTGGAAGATTCCAAGTGTCATCCTCTAAGAAGGCATGACAAATTATGAAATTATAAAATTATACAATACAATACTTTAAAAATGTTTGAAAATCCATCATCTAAGAAGGCATGACGTACAAATGTAATTATTTTAGTAAATGATAGTTGATTTTATGACAATATTTACCTGATTTAGAATTTTATTATTTTTAAAACTATAGCAATTCTATATAACTAACTAGAATTTGATATATTTAATTGAATCAAAAGTGATGCATTATACATTATACAATATCATAAAAATGTTGGAAAAATTTCAGGTTTCTTTCTCTAATACGGCATGACAAATGTTATTATTTTAATGTATGATTGTTGATTTCATGACAATATTTACCTTATTTAGAATTTGATTATTTATAAATTATAGCAATTCTATATAGCTAACCAGAATATGATATATTTAATTGAATCAAAAGTGATGTATTTAACAAATAAGTTTTAAAAAATTAGTATTAAATTTATTTTTGCTTTAAAAAAGTAATGAATTTGATAAATTTAATCACGATAGTTAGAGCTGTTCAAAAGTGACTCGACCTAAAAACCCAAATCGAAATCGAAAGTAAATCGACCCGAAAATGATATTGATAGATTTGATTTATTTAATTGAATCAAAAGTGATATTGACTCGATCCTAACAACTTAATTTGATATTTACTCGATCGATAGTAATTAGTAAAACGTAGCCGAATTCTATATCATGATCTGTACCCAACAAATCCGAATCAATTATTAACCGATGACAACCCGACACCGATTAACACTCGACACAAATTTCAATCGGCACCGAACCGATGCTAACCCTATAGCTCGAATAACCGATTTTCAATCGAACCGTGACTAACCGACCCAACCCGATTATGAACCAGCGCAACATGCAACCGAAAAACAACCAATCCGAGATACAACCGAACCGAATGACACCTGTCCGAAACTGACTCGATCACCCTAATGAACACCTCTAATGATAGTATATACTTGCATTATGCTTTTAACACTACAATATAATTTGCTTTTAGTGGGATATATTTAGCGACATTTAATTTAAATGTCGCTATTTCTAATTTCTTATAGTGTATATAGAGGATTTAGTGACATTTATTAGACCTTTTAGCAGCATATTAAAAAGTCACACTAAAGCTTTTAGCGACATAGGATCTAGTGACATTTATCACAAATGTCACTATAGACTATAGTGACAATTACATATGCCACTAAAGACTAAATTAAATGTCGCTAAATCACTTTTATGGTGGAAATTAAAATAAAAATCAATAATTATTACCCTAAAAATATGAATTAGTGGCATTTTTTTAATGCCACTAAATCCAATGTCGCAAAAAGCTAAATTTGTTGTAGTGTAAGTTATATGTTTATATATTGAGATACTCATAAATTCGTACATTGTACGAGTTTCCATACTAATGTAATTAGTAAGATATTCTTAGTAGTTCTGGTACTACCAGTACTAGTAAATTAAGAATGAGCCACTAAGTAGTAAGTTACAAAAAAAATTATAAAAATGTACAATGTTTGAGATATAAGGAAGAATAGTTAAAGATGCAAAGTATTTGTAATTTTACTCGTGCATGAAAATGGGTAGCCAAGTCTTTTGAGTTCACTATATACAAAGTACTGCCCTCTTCATGTGCAAACTAATGTAGGACGGTTGCTAATCATGTGAACTTTAATTGAATAATTAGAAACCTTTTTTTTTTTTTTTTTGGTAGTATTAGCGCAGACCACCAACATGGAGTCCATCAAAAAACTTGGCTTTATTCTTATAACTATTATTATTTTTATTAATACGATTATTATTAAATTAAACTTATAATAATAAATTCATCCAAGGCCTTTATGACAAATGGCCTTAATCTAAGTGCACTATTATGGGATTAGGAAGTGGATTAAGTACTTAATTCTTTTATATATTATATATGAATTTGTCATTTAATCTTGATATATTTTTAAAATGAAATAGATGCAAAGAATTCTTATTACCAATTACAATCATATGTAACCAAATGTGCAAAAAATTTGTACGATAACATTTTTCCATAGATACCAATAATTTTTAATCGATTAAATTATTGATAATATATAGGATTCAATTGTTCATGACTGGTATCAAATATTTTATATATACTAACTAATAAGTTCAATTTACTTTTTTACGGTTTTTAAAATGTGCAATAAAATTTACATATACTAACTAAGTGCACGGGGTTAGTGGGTTGAAGACGACTATGACAATGTATTATACTTCCTTCGTTTCTTTTTGTTTGTGATCACTTTATTTTTTACATGCATTTCGATGTAATTTTTGAGTCTCAATATCTCTGAGTGCACATTATAAGAAATTGTAAGGATCCACTTGTATCAAGAGAGTAACAAAAAAGATAAATTAAAAGTGAACTAGGTCTATAATAAAATTTTTCGGAAATTTCATATGGTGACCTTAAGGTTTTAGCTTTTTCACATGGTAGACAAACGTTATATAATTCACATGATGACCCGAAGTTATTAAACTTTGCACTTGATAGGCAAATGATTAAAATTTTTGGTAAATAATTTACGTTATTATTAACCATCATGGCGGTTTTTTTCATAAAAACAGACGTCAAGATCACCCTTCTTGACATATTTTCGAAAATTTGTTCGAAATAAGTACTGAATTTAACAATAAATTTATCCTTTTGTCTACTACATGGGAAAGTTAAAAGCACGGGTCACTATGCAAATTAAAAAAAGTTTGCCTACCATGTTAAAAAGTCACTACAACAAATTTAGTCTTTTGGGAAATTGGATTTAGTGACATTAAAAAAATGTCACTGATTTATATTTTTAGTGTAGTAATTATTGATTTTTATTTTAAGTTCCACCATAAAGTGATTTAGCGACACTTAATTTAGTCTTTAGTAGCATATGTAATTGTCACTATAGTCTATAGCGACATTTGTGAGAAATGTCACTAGATACTATGTCGCTAAAAGCTTTAGTGTGACTTTTTAATATGCTGCTAAAGGGTCTAATAAATGTCACTAAAGTGAAACAGTCGCATTATTAATGAGATTTCATTAGTCATCTTTAGCGCCTAATTTTTTTCTTTTAATATTTGTCATTCACTAATTAAAATTTAATTGGTGATGGTAGAAATCTGAAAAAAAATTTCTACGATGATTAGAAACTTGTTAATTCGTAACGTGGTTATGAATCATAACAAGAAACGTAAACTTTGGAGGTAAAACTTAAAGTTGAGCAACTACCGATAATAGTTCGAGAAAATTTTAATTATTACCCGAGCATATTATTTAACCATGATAGGAGTAAATTAAATATTTCATATACATATACAAGTGATTTTTAAACATGAAGTACAAGTTACATAACTTGTTACATGTACAACAATTTTTACCCAAACTTTAAACTATCTTAGATAAACATTTCCTACACTATAATAGACCAAATTGAGGACAAAAAGCACCCCAATTCAGCCCCAAACAGCAGCCTATATGGCTGTCCCATATTTTTTGTTCACTTACATACACTACCTAAACACTCTACCCAAAATCCCCTTTTGTTCTAACCTAGATTATGCATCATTACAAGCATGCAAGAGACTAATATTTGAATCAACAACACTGTATTTTCTGAATAAGAATTCAGCCATAAACACCCAACACATTGCTCCCAAGTTCATCCATGAACAAACACTAGCATCCTTCAAACGTTCAACTACTAAAACACCTTCTTTTCTCATCAAATCTTCTTCAAAAACCCATCTAAAACTTCTGAAAATTTATGTTTATAAACTCAAATATTCCATAAAAATAATCTTCATTTCAAGAGCTTTTCATAGACACCAAACTTGAAGAAATCCACCAAGCATAGAGTAAGTTACGTTCATTTCCTTATTCCACTAGTTTTTGTAAAACTTGTTCATGTAGAACACTCGTACATGAATCTTTCTATAAACTAAGATCATTTTAATATGGATATTTTTGTATCTAAAACTAAGAAAATTATCACTTATAAAATCTCTATAAAAAAATCGATTATAATAGAAAGTAAAAGAAAAGAAAATGTCATTTTCACAATCTTATAAATTTTGTTACTTTAAGAATTTAAGTAAAATTATGAGACTTGATTAATTATGTTGCTCAACATAATAAGTATACTCCAAATATGTTAAAATCATCACAAGTATTAGTTTAACAACTCCAACTAAGGAAAGTTAAGTGCATGTTAGAAATCCAAATTTTTTATTGATTTTTTTGGATGAATGCAATATGTTTAGTTGAAGAGTTGGAGTTGAGACTTGAAGGGCAAGGACCCGAAGTTAGAACCACTTCTAAAAACGCATCGGAGCTTACGTAGGAGGTTACGAAATACTTATATAGGCTTGGAGTCGAGGTATGTCACATGGGGTGATTTTTTTTTTAAGGATTTAAGAACAAGTTGGGTAAATTTTGTATAAACTTGTTTTGAGAAATAAAATTCCCAATGAGAAGTTCTTAAATCTTGAAAAATGATATCAAAATGATAATTTTGAGTAAGAAATGATTTATTACATGTATTGTTATTGTGGGCATCATGCATGTTAATTTTGTGAATTGTTGTATGTTTAAAGACATGATTTACACTACTTTGTGCAAGTAGTTGTGATGGAAATGGTTTTATGGACTTAGAAAATATTTGAAATATATTTTAAAAGTAATTTCCAGTAGCCATATGTAAAAAAATATCTCTTGAATAATTTTGTTGAAATTTATTCGTTAAATCGATATTTTAATGGATTTTAAGGTGTTAAATACTCTTATGATGAAACATGGTATTAGATAAACTCTTGATCATCAAAAATAATTAATAAAATCATATTATGATGTATCCAACAAGATTTGGCCAGAATATATTTAATTTGGAAATTTTCATGATTTTTGAGTAATCGTTAAATTATTTATTCGGTAAATTGTTAAATAGTAAAATATAAAATAATTATTAAATGAAGGCATATGGACTTGAAATTTTTATCACATACTCATATGTACAGTAACTAAATTTGGTAAAATTTTGAGAAGAGTTTGATGACGTTTAAGGTCCTTAATAAGTTTTACTCGGTTATTAATAATCGGTAAGTTAGAAAAAGGTAAAATACAAAATAAATACTAAATGATGTGTTTTGAGCATGAAACTTTTATGAGTCACTTATATAAATAGTATATATATGTTGAAAAATTTATATTCCTTAAAACAGTTTCTGAAACATCATAAAAGTTTTTATATTAATTTATTTGGACTTAAAAAATTTTAAACCGATTTTATTGATTTATCGATAAAATGTCTAAATAAAAAAAATTAAAATATCACAGATGACATTTATAAGTTAAAATGAGCTAATAAAAGTATTATATGACTTTTAGAACTTTGGTAAAATTTTATTAAGCTAATTATTAATTATTTACTAATTTATCAAATTAATAAATATTGTATAATTACTTAAATGTGTAATATTGTTAATTAAATTTGAGTAAAAATAGACCTATATCAAAAATTTATAATTTTGTTAGTAACCTACTGCCTCATAGTATAAAATAAGTTTTACTTAAATTGTTTATAAATTTTATGGATTTAAAACAAAATTTAAATAACGGTAAATACCTAAATTGTCGAAAATAATCGTAAAATCATTATAAATTGACATAACCAATTATAATCTAATGGGACAACCTTTAACTCATTTGAATTAAGGTATTATAATGACTTGATTAATTTGGGCCTTGTTGGAGAATTAATATGTATTTTTGTAAATCAATTATCGATTTTATTACCGGCAAAACTATCTCGTATTTAAGAAAATAGTGTTTTATGAAATCTTTTGTCATAACGATTTGAAAGACTTATGAAATAGTTATTTTGAATTAATTTCAAAACACTTTGATCGAAACAAAACATTTTAGTGGTTTCCTTGAAAAAACGTATTGAATTTTTAATCACTTTTTGTTGCGATGCATTTCCACACATGCCAGTGATGCCCCAATATAATACAAAGGTTATGTTTGATGTTATGATTATGCTAAGCATGTTTTACCCATGTGGGAAATATTATGATTTGATTTTTGCTATGTTGTAATGAAAGTATGTTTTGCTATGTTGCAAATAAAAGATGTTTATCATAAGGAAAAAGTTAATAATTTTGACTTTTCAAATGCTATTGAAATTACAAGGTATATATTATATACAAAAATGTTTTTGCCTAAATGGCGGGTACATATGCCACAACAAATGTTGTGTGCATGATTAAACGGCTCACCAATGCTGAGCGCATATTGTTCACAATACCATTGTATTACACTTGTCGGACATGTCACGGACGGTAGACCGAATACCAAACGAGTCACAGGATGACTCACAGAGTACCCATGCAAACTTATGATATGAGTCTGAAATTGATTGGATCCATTGAGATCTTAAGATTTATGATGAAAATTGAGAATTTGAAATTACTATAGAACCATTGAACTGGGTTTGAATGATAATATGATTTATCAAATGAAAAAGCATCATTCAAAACGAATTTACTCAAATCAAAAAGGTTTTTGATAACTTGTTTGACGGACACTAGTGTGTTTATACTCAGCCTTTTTGCTGATACTATGCTTTGTATGTTTTTCAATGGTTTTGTTTTTAGAGTAAACCCCTATGGCACCTCGACGAAGAATGGATATGCGAGCGGAAGATGAACCCGAGTTGGAGTATGACTCCCCTTTTGTTTAGATCTCTTTATTGTATTTGAGAGACTATTAGTTTGGTTGTTTAGGTTTGCACTATTTTAAGGATGTAATTTGAACTTTGGACTTATTTCGATTTGGTTGTAATTTTCCTTTATTTTAGACAGTTAAGACTTCCGTTATATTGCTTTGGTTGTGGTTCAAGTATTCTACTTGGACATTGGTTTATCCTTTAAGTAATCCCCTTTATTGTGCTGGCAAAAGCAAGCTTCCGCTTGATTAATACTAAATTCCAATTAGTCTTTGCCTTCATAATTTAGGCCGGTTACAGTTGGTATCAGAGCCAAGGCTTTGGAAGCTTGTCTAAAATATTTGGAAAATTAGATAACTAGTTTAGCTTAGAGAAGTTGAAGTTTGGAGTAACTAATGAAAGTAATTAGGAAGTAAACTTAAATTAAGGATTATTGGTAAAGAAATAATTTAAGTTGTAAGTCTAACTTAAATCAGATAATTCACTTAGTACCATTAGTAAACTAGAAGTCTTAAAGGTTCTTAGTAAGCATGTGATGATCTAATCATGTGGCTAAGTTGCCTAAGCATGACGGTGCATTAAGTTGAGAGTAAAGATGTCATTAAAAGTGTTGAAATATCCAATGAGATGGAAATTGACATGTTAGTAAGTTACTAAGTCAACAAGAGTTAAGAAAGAGTGTTATGCATGTGCATACCTTTTGTCTTAAAGGCATAATTATTAATTAGTTATTACCTCATGACAGGAACCAAGAGGAAATCGGGGAAGAAATGGATCCCCAAGCCCAGCTGAATATCTTAACAGAGCAACTTAGAGTCATACAAGAGACCAATGCTCAATTAGTTCAGCTTATAGCCAACCAACATGCTAGTGTGGATGACGAGACTAAGTTCTACAAAAGGCTTGCTACACACAGGCCTAAGACCTACAATGGTGCTACAGATCCAGTTGTCCTTGAAGATTGGATTAATGAAACCGAGAAAATTCTTGAGGTGGTGAACTGCCCAGAAAATCTGAAGGTTAAACTTGCAGCATTCTATTTAGTGGGACTTGCAGAGCTTTGGTGGAGAGCCCTAAAGCGTGTCTCGTTTGCCTCCACATCTACTGGCGGAGCAGCACAACCCACAAGTTGGAGATGGGAAGATTTCTTGCAGAAACTAAGGGAGAGATTCTACCCAGCAGCTCTACAGAGACAAAAAGAATCAGAATTTCTTTACCTAAGGCAGCATTCTCTTAGCGTTACTGAATACGCTAACAAATTCTTAGAGTTGGCTCGATTTGCTCCAGATTATGTGCTTGATGAGAAGAAAAAAAATGGATCGTTTCTACAATGGTCTCAACTTCAGCTACCAAAAGTTGATGGGCCAATATGAGTCTTTCCAAGCTATGTATGAACATGCTGTGGAGAAAGAAATGGTCTGCAAGAGAGAAGAAGATATGAGGAAAAAGAGATCGGGTGGAGACCAGGGAGGTCAGAGCAAGAAGCCCAGAGCTGAGGGAAACTGCAAGGGGAATCAGAACCAAAACCATAGAAACTTCCAGAACCAAAGCCGCTTCAGCAGCAACAAAAACCCACAAAACTCCAATCCGTTAAAAAGTCAATTGTGCGACAGATGCAAGAAATAGCACTCAAAGGGAGTCAACTGTGAGGGTAAAGCTGTGTGTCTGAATTGTGGTAAATCAGGTCATTTAGCTCGAGATTGTTGGGGCAAGAATTGGGGAAACCCCGGGAATGGTGGAGCACGTTACTTAGGAAATCAAGGGAACCAGCGTAACAACTCTCAGCTCCGCCTTGAATATAAAGGCGGCAATAGAGCCTCATCTTCTGGAGGCCAAGGGAACCAGCGCCCGGGAGGAGGAAAGTTCTTTGCCATAACTGCAACAGGGGAGCCTAACACCTTGGTTCCTAAAACAAAAGGTAAAGTCATTTCCGGATCACTATTATTGCTTGGTAAGGCCCCCCGAGTCTTATTTGATTCTGGGGCCGACAAGTCTTATGTTTCCAAGTCATTCGTGAGATCCTTGAACTGTTCTGTTAATGTATGCCCTATAATGCATAGAGTTGACTTACCTGATGGATCAACGGTATCATGTAATACAAAGTTGATTGATTGCCCATTAGTGATCCAAGGTAAGGAGTTCCATGTAGACCTGATTGTATTTGACTTAGGAGGGTTTGATGTTATTCTGGGAATGGACTGGCTAGGTAAAGACAGGGCAGTGATTGAGTGCTATGAGAGAAATGTAAAGATTGGGAACAATCCAAGGGACCGAGTAGCTTTTAGTGATGGGACCATACCTAATATTGAGCCAGAGATGATCGAGAGGCTTACCACCTTTCCGAAGAGAGGTGGGGAAGCCTATGTCTACCACATGAGCGAATCAACATACGAGGAGGTCGACTTAAGCCAGATCTTGATAGTGCGAGAATTTTCAGACGTATTCCCCAATGATGTACCTGGGTTACCTCCAAAGAGAGAGATTGATTTTCATATTGACCTAGTTCTAGGGTCAAGCCCGATATCAAAGGCACCGTATAGAATTGCACCACTTGAGTTGACTGAACTAAAAACCCAACTCGAGGAGTTACAAGACAAAGGGTTTATCAGACCAAGTGTATCACCATGGGGAGCTCCAGTGTTGTTTATGAAGAAGAAAGATGGGTCTTTGAGGCTATGTATTCTCTAAAATTGACCTGAGATCTGGTTACCATCAGTTAAGGATAGCGGAAGAAGACATATCTAAAACTGCTTTTCGCACCAGGTATGGGCACTATGAGTTTAGAGTGATGCCGTTTGGGTTAACTAATGCCCCTGCAGCATTCATGGACTTGATGAATCGAACATTCCACGACTATCTTGATAAGTTTGTAGTGGTTTTCATTGATGATGTCTTGGTGTACTCTAAGAATGAGAAAGATCATGATCGAGGAGCACTTAAGATTGGTATTGACACGATTGAGGTAAAGAAAATTTTATGGGAAGTTGAGCAAGTGTGAATTCTGGTTGGATCGAGTTGTCTTTTTAGGTCATGTAATCTCAAAAGATGGCATAACGGTGGACCCCGAGAAGATAAAGACTATCATTGATTGGCCAGCACCGACTAGTGTAACTGAGGTAAGAAGCTTTATGGGTTTGGCAGGTTACTACCGAAGATATGTTGATAGGTTTTCTAAGATCGCACTACCGATCACCAGTTTGGTCCGAAAGAATACCAAGTTTGTGTGGTCACAAAAGTGTGAAGATGCTTTCCTAGAATTGAAGAAGAGGTTGACAACGGCTCCAGTGCTAGTATTGCTTGAGGATGGAAAGGAGTTCACGGTTTACAGTGATGCATCTTTAGAGGGTTTGGGTTGTGTACTCATGCAAGAGGGGAAAGTGATTGCATGCGCATCGAGACAATTGAGGCCAAATGAGAAGAACTACCCGGTGCACGATTTGGAATTAGCAGGAGTTATATTTGCCTTAAAAATTTGGAGGCATTATCTCTACGGCACTACTTGCAAGATCTACACCGATCACAAGAGTTTGACTTATCTGTTTACACAAAAGGAGCTTAACATGAGGCAGAGAAGGTGGCTAGAATTGATGAAAGATTATGACCGCACTTTGGAGTATCATCCCGGAAAAGCAAACCGTGTAGCAGATGCCTTAAGGTGAAAACCGAGGATGGTCATAAATGGACTAATTTCAGTACCCTACGAGATCTACAAGGAGATGAAGGAGCTAGAATTGATTGTGGCTAAGAAGGGATCATATGACAGTGTTCTCAATGCTATGAGTACAACGCCGAGTCTACATGAGGAGATACGTGAGCTAGAACAGTATGATAACTTCTTGTCCGAGTTGAAGATTGGTATTGAAAAGGGTGTGGTTAAAGACTTCTGCATTACTAAAGATGGGAGCATTCATCTAGATGGAAGGTTATGCGTGCCCCGAGATCCTGAATTGATAGAGAAAATACTCAAGGAGGCACCTTCGACTATGTATTCTGTCCACCCAGGACGGGATAAAATGCTAGCAGATCTGAAACAATACTTTTGGTGGATGAACATGAAGAAGGATGTCGAGGATTTCATAGCTCGATGTCTAGTATGTCAGCAAGTCAAGATTGACCATCAGCGCACTCCAGGGGAATTGCTACCACTTCCTGTGCCTGAGTGGAAGTGGGAATCAGTGAGTATGGACTTTGTTGTGGGATTGCCACGTTCGAGAAGGGGAAATGATTCTATTTGGGTGATTGTTGATCGACTCACTAAGACTGCCAGATTTATTCCTGCTAAAGTAACTTGGAAAGCAAAACAATTAGTCGATGCTTATGTGAAAGAAGTACTTAGACTACATGGTGTACCGAAGACAATAGTTTCAGATCAGGATACAAAATTTGTGGCTCGTTTTTGGAATGAGCTACAAAGAACATTCGACACAACCCTTAATTACAGCACCGCTTTTCACCCAGCTATAGATGGGCAGACAGAGAGGACCATCCAAACTCTAGAAGATATGCTTCGGGCATGTGCCCTTGATTTCCAGGGTTCGTGGGAGGACATCTTACCATTGGTAGAATTCTCTTACAACAATAGTTACCAGAGTAGTATTGGTATGGTTCCATATGAGGCCTTGTATGGCCAAAGGTGTAGGACACCGCTTTGCTGGGATACCGGGAGGCCCGGCGTGGTCGTTGGACCAGAGATGATAAGAGAGACTGCAGAACAAGTCAGAATCATTATAAATCGGATGAAGGCTGCCCAAGATCGACAGAAATCCTAAGCAGATCGTAGGAGGAGGAAACTTGAGTTCCAAGTCGGTGAGAAGGTGTTCCTTAAAGTCTCGCCAACGAAGGGAGTCAAGAGGTTCGGAATGCAAGGGAAGCTTGATCCTCGGTACATTGGACCCTATGAGATTTTGCGCAGAGTTGGGGAAGTAGCTTATGAGTTAGCACTACCACCACAGTTAGCTAAGGTTCACAATGTGTTCCATGTATCACAATTGCGCCGGTATGTATTTGATCCGTCACACATTCTCCAGCATGAGCCGATTCAACTTGTTGAGAGCTTGCAAAATGAGGAGAAGCCTGTAAAGATCCTTGGTCGAGAGGTTAGAAAACTCCGTAGCCGCACGATTTCCACTTGTGAAAGTGTTATGGAGTGGACAGGATGACGACAGTGCTACTTGGGAAAAAGAGGACGACATGTTAATTAGATACCTTTACTTATTTGAGTGATGTATTTATAGCCATTAGTTTGAATTACTTTTGAGGACGAAACTCTTGTAAGAAGGGAAGACTGAAATAGTCGCATTATTAATGAGATTTCATTAGTCATTTTTAGCGCCTAATTTTTTTCTTTTAATATTTGTCATTCACTAATTAAAATTTAATTAGTGATGGTAGAAATTTGAAAAAAAATTTCTACGATGATTAGAAACTTGTTAATTCGTAACGTGGTTATGAATCATAACAAGAAACGTAAACTTTGGAGGTAAAACTTAAAGTTGAGCAACTACCGATAATAGTTCGAGAAAATTTTAATTATTACCCGAGCATATTATTTAACCATGATGGGAGTAAATTAAATATTTCATATACATATACAAGTGATTTTTAAACATGAAGTACAAGTTACATAACTTGTTACATGTACAACAACTTTTACCCAAACTTTAAACTATCTTAGATAAACATTTCCTACACTATAATAGACCAAATTGAGGACAAAAAGCACCCCAATTCAGCCCCAAACAGCAGCCTATATGGCTGTCCCATATTTTTTGTTCACTTACATACACTACCTAAACACTCTACCCAAAATCCCCTTTTGTTCTAACCTAGATTATGCATCATTACAAGCATGCAAGAGACTAATATTTGAAGCAACAACACTCTATTTTCTGAATAAGAATTCAGCCATAAACACCCAACACATTGCTCCCAAGTTCATCCATGAACAAACACTAGCATCCTTCAAACTTTCAACTACTAAAACACCTTCTTTTCTCATCAAATCTTCTTCAAAAACCCATCTAAAACTTCTGAAAATTTATGTTTATAAACTCAAATATTCCATAAAAATAATCTTCATTTCAAGAGCTTTTCATAGACACCAAACTTGAAGAAATCCACCAAGCATAGAGTAAGTTACGTTCATTTCCTTATTCCACTAGTTTTTGTAAAACTTGTTCATGTAGAACACTCGTACATGAATCTTTCTATAAACTAAGATCATTTTAATATGGATATTTTTGTATCTAAAACTAAGAAAATTATCACTTATAAAATCTCTATAAAAAAATCGATTATAATAGAAAGTAAAAGAAAAGAAAATGTCATTTTCACAATCTTATAAATTTTGTTACTTTAAGAATTTAAGTAAAATTATGAGACTTGATTAATTATGTTGCTCAACATAATAAGTATACTCCAAATATGTTAAAATCATCACAAGTATTAGTTTAACAACTCCAACTAAGGAAAGTTAAGTGCATGTTAGAAATCCAAAATTTTTATTGATTTTTTTGGATGAATGCAATATGTTTAGTTGAAGAGTTGGAGTTGAGACTTGAAGGGCAAGGACCCGAAGTTAGAACCACTTCTAAAAACGCATCGGAGCTTACGTAGGAGGTTACGAAATACTTATATAGGCTTGGAGTCGAGGTATGTCACATGGGGTGATTTTTTTTTTAAGGATTTAAGAACAAGTTGGGTAAATTTTGTATAAACTTGTTTTGAGAAATAAAATTCCCAATGAGAAGTTCTTAAATCTTGAAAAATGATATCAAAATGATAATTTTGAGTAAGAAATGATTTATTACATGTATTGTTATTGTGGGCATCATGCATGTTAATTTTGTGAATTGTTGTATGTTTAAAGACATGATTTACACTACTTTGTGCAAGTAGTTGTGATGGAAATGGTTTTATGGACTTAGAAAATATTTGAAATATATTTTAAAAGTAATTTCCAGTAGCCATATGTAAAAAAATATCTCTTGAATAATTTTGTTGAAATTTATTCGTTAAATCGATATTTTAATGGATTTTAAGGTGTTAAATACTCTTATGATGAAACATGGTATTAGATAAACTCTTGATCATCAAAAATAATTAATAAAATCATATTATGATGTATCCAACAAGATTTGGCCAGAATATATTTAATTTGGAAATTTTCATGATTTTTGAGTAATCGTTAAATTATTTATTCGGTAAATTGTTAAATAGTAAAATATAAAATAATTATTAAATGAAGGCATAAGGACTTGAAATTTTTATCACATACTCATATGTACAGTAACTAAATTATGTAAAATTTTGAGAAGAGTTTGATGACGTTTAAGGTCCTTAATAAGTTTTACTCGGTTATTAATAATCGGTAAGTTAGAAAAAGGTAAAATACAAAATAAATACTAAATGATGTGTTTTGAGCATGAAACTTTTATGAGTCACTTATATAAACAGTATATATATGTTGAAAAATTTATATTCCTTAAAACAGTTTCTAAAACATCATAAAAGTTTTTATATTAATTTATTTGGACTTAAAAAATTTTAAACCGATTTTATTGATTTATCGATAAAATGTCTAAATAAAAAAAATTAAAATATCACAGATGACATTTATAAGTTAAAATGAGCTAATAAAAGTATTATATGACTTTTAGAACTTTGGTAAAATTTTATTAAGCTAATTATTAATTATTTACTAATTTATCAAATTAATAAATATTGTATAATTACTTAAATGTGTAATATTGTTAATTAAATTTGAGTAAAAATAGACCTATATCAAAAATTTATAATTTTGTTAGTAACCTACTGCCTCATAGTATAAAATAAGTTTTACTTAAATTGTTTATAAATTTTATGAATTTAAAACAAAATTTAAATAACGGTAAATACCTAAATTGTCGAAAATAATCGTAAAATCATTATAAATTGACATAACCAATTATAATCTAATGGGACAACCTTTAACTCATTTGAATTAAGGTATTATAATGACTTGATTAATTTGGGTCTTGTTGGAGAATTAATATGTATTTTTGTAAATCAATTATCGATTTTATTATCGGCAAAACTATCTCGTATTTAAGAAAATAGTGTTTTATGAAATCTTTTGTCATAATGATTTTAAAGACTTATGAACTATATCATAGTTATTTTGAATTAATTTCAAAACTCTTTGATTGAAACAAAACATTTTAGTGGTTTCCTTGAAAAATCGTATTGAATTTTTAATCACTTTTTGTTGCGATGCATTTCCACACATGCCAGTGATGCCCCATTATAATACAAAGGTTATGTTTGATGTTATGATTATGCTAAGCATGTTTTACCCATGTGGGAAATATTATGATTTGATTTTTGCTATGTTGTAAAGAAAGTATGTTTTGCTATGTTGCAAATAAAAGATGTTTATCATAAGGAAAAAGTTAATATTTTTTACTTTTCAAATGCTATTGAAATTATAAGGTATATATTATATACAAAAATGTTTTTGCCTAAATGGCGGGTACTATGCCACAGCAAATGTTGTGTGCATGATTAAACGGCTCACCAATGCTGAGCGCATATTATTCACAATACCATTGTGTTACACTTGTCGGACATGTCGCGGACGGTAGACCGACTACCAAACGAGTCACAGGATGACTCACAGAGTACCCATGCAAACTTATGATATGAGTTTGAAATTGATTGGATCCATTGAGATCTTAAGATTTATGATGAAAATTGAGAATTTGAAATTACTATAGAACCATTGAACTGGGTTTGAATGATAATATGATTTATCAAATGAAAAAGCATCTTTCAAAACGAATTTACTCAAATCAAAAAGGTTTTTGATAACTTGTTTGACGGACACTAGTGTGTTTATACTCAGCCTTTTTGCTGATACTATGCTTTGTATGTTTTTCAATGGTTTTGTTTTTAGAGTAAACCCCTATGGCACCTCGACGAAGAATAGATATGCGAGCGGAAGATGAACCCGAGTTGCAGTAAGACTCCCCTTTTGTTTAGATCTCTTTATTGTATTTGAGAGACTATTAGTTTGGTTGTTTAGGTTTGGACTATTTTAAGGATGTAATTTGAACTTTGGACTTATTTCGATTTGGTTGTAATTTTTCTTTATTTTAGACAGTTAATTTTTCCTCATACTTAGTTTGTGTTATATTCGGTTACATAAATCCTCCATATACACTATAAGAAATTTGAAATAGCGACATTTAAATTAAATCTCGCTAAATATATCTCACTAAAAGAAAATTATGTTGTAGTGAATTTTTTTAAGATTTTCTATTCAATAATATATCTATCAAAAATCTTATTATTTAAAATTCTCTATTGTAAAATTGAAAATTTAAAGTAGACAAATAAAAGCAACAAAGACGATAAATATTTACAAATGAGAAGGTCTGAATAAATAACAGTAATTTGTGAAGTTTCAAATCACCTTTATATGATAAGATTTTATGGGATGAAATTTATGTAATTATAATTAATTTTTTTTGGTTTTGTTTATTTTATTATTATTTTTGTGTTTTATAACCCAAGGCATAGGAGTATACAACAAGTGCAACAGCAATAATGTATATTTTCCAAGAATATGGAGTTATTTTATTTCATAATGATGTTTAGCAAAGGACAAATTAAGCAACGTTAAGAAATGAACTAGGCCTATAATAACCGCCAAAGGTCTTAGTTGACAATTTCAGCAATCAAGAGTTTACTTGATGATGTTAATCAGTTAATTGTATAATAATACCAAATGACAATAACAATTTTAGCAACTTGCAAATCACAACAATTCATTCTATTGTTTTTATTACTTTAGAACATGTCTCAGGTTCAATACATCTATTATTTTTCAATTTGCTTCATTTTTTTTTCACATATTTCTTATTAGTTACATTGTAATAAAGCTGCAAATTATATTACAATAAGAATATTAGAGAATGCTCGTGCGATGCACAATTTTATCATAGTTTTTGGCATATATTTGTTTCAATTAAGATTTTATAATTATTTAATAAATAATATTGAAAATATTATATAGATAATTGAAAATATAAAATACATGATTTTCTAATACATTACATGATATGACCACCTACAAAATAAAAAATCAATTTAAGTGAATAATAATAATTAATAACGTCAAAGATATAAATATTAGTCATAATAGCAATGACATTATCATTTAGTTTTAAAGTGAAATTTTATGTTTAGGTTGTGACTGGTAAGCGATTTTAAAAAGTGATTATGTCATTCGTGTTTTGTTTTAATAATAGTTACTAGGTAGTGCCTGTGCGATGCACGTCTTTATCAAATTTTTTAACATATTTGTATAAATTCAGAAATTAAAATTATAAGAAATAAATTTTACATCTCAAAATATCCAATACACTAAATGATACTCCTTTAATAAATAAAATTAAAAATATTTTATAATTGAAATAAATGAAATATAGTATATATTTTTTTAATACATTAAATAATGTGAATTAAAAAGTAAAAAAATAATCAATATTAATTATTATACTCAAAATTTGAAAATAGTAAAGTCAAAGATAATCATAAATCATAATAACAATGATGTCATCATTGCATTTTAGAGGGAAGATTTTTGATGAGGAGGTGACACATAAGTGATTTTAAAAGGTGATAATGTCAGCAGTGTTTTGTTTTAGTAATAGTTATAGATAGATTATAGATTTTTGTAACCATTATTGAATTTAGATGCATAATAGCGGAATCACAAGAATATTTTTAATGTCTAAAATAGGATCTATATATAGTATACTACTAGAATAGAGACCCGTACAATAAAGGAATTTTTAAATACATTAATATTTTAATAAAATTTTAGATAGTTCCGCCTCTTTTGAAGGAATGTCTTTGGAACCAATGGGTAGTCCGTATTGGTATCAGATCTGGTAAAAAGATCTTCACGGGAATCAGCATGGGAGTCAGATCAGTTGGTTTGGGTGGCATAGCCCGTTGCGGAAGTCCCCTTGCCGGCAGAAGGCATAGTGCTGCAGACCGATTTCTCTTTCATTTGTTTCGAGAAAAGAAAGTCGATTAACTAACAAAAATATTAAATTTTAGACTATTTATATCGGAATTTCTATCATTAAAGTGTTAATATATTTTTGAAAAGGAATATTTGCATTACCGAAAATCTGACAATATTTTTAGTTGCTTTATCTTTATTGCACTATATTTGGTAGTTGATATAGCTTGGTTGCATACAGATTGATTATAGTTGGCTACTTTTTTGCATAAAATTATTTGTTGCCAAATTGTCATTCGGTTCAATATTCGTAACATTTTTCCTAACATTCAAAATTGTAATTATGATAGTTTAACAATGTAAATTATTGACTTTAATGATCTATTAAATAAATTTTATGTCATTTCAGTTTTAAAAAACAATTGCTAGAAAAAGGGCAATTATGTACTTCTAGTATTTTCCTAAATTGTAGTATAACTGGAATAATTGTAATTTATTACGCAGTATAATTTTCTACCTAGTACATCATACATTTCGCGGTATACCTTTTTAAATAGTACATAATATATTATAGTGTAATTTCGATAATTTATCAGAAAGTATATAGCTTTCTACATAGTTAATCATATATTTCCTAGTATGATTATTTAAATAGTAAATTTATATATAATAGTGTAATTGGAATAATTGTAATTTATTACATCCATCAATGTATCAATTTTTCAAATATGAAAATTTATAAATATGGTAAATTCAAAAAGAAATGTCAATTAGTGAAATTTCATTAATAGCGTCCAATGAAAAAAAGACCAATGTCATCATGCTCACAATCAAACTGTTTTATGCAATTATACAATAAAATTAATAGACTCTATGATGTAAGAATCATACCATCGTTGCTCGATTGCCACAAGTAAAAGGGAATCTATAATAGTTGTGGATTATCATACCGTCAAGTATCATTCCTCTAGTTGTTTCACCACATATGCTAGTACGGAATAAGAAAAACTAATACTCTTATTATTTTTTAGGTGGAGAAAGGTAGAGAGAAAAAGTCCAATAGCTTACGAAAATATGAGCAAAGTGCATCGATATATACTAGTTGTGGAACCGCGTGCTACCAACTGAGTCTGGCGGTGGTAGTTTGAATAAATTTAAGTTTGCGGAATCTATCGCTGTTAAAATTAAGTTAAAATTGAATTATTAAGTATTGTATTTTAATAACCTTATCTTTTTTTTTAGTCGATTAGTACTGTTTAAAGATTGCGGTAATGAAACTTAGAAT
>CM033460.1:618518-648518 GCA_019425755.1 Amaranthus cruentus | reverse complement strand
AGTAAAAGAATCCAATGCTAAGAAAATCCAAAAAACAATTCGGCAATAAGTGGAATTGGTGCACGACTTATACGCACCATGAGAAAGGCAGAGTGTGGGTTGGTTGGAGACATGAGAGATGTAAGTTGGAACAATGTGACACGCATCAACAATTTTTGGCTACCAGAATCATTCCCATTAATTCAAACACCTGTTTCTACGTTATCTTTGTGTATGGGCTGCAAAGTGTTTAAGCTCGTAGAGATATGTGGAAGGAGATAGAGAGGTTGGACTACAACTCAACGAGTTTATTTATGGGAGATTATAATGCACTTTTTAATGAAGATCACAGGAAGAATGGATCACAGGTGTCTACTTATGAAACTTTTGACATGCTTCAGTGGCTAGACCGCAAGGATCATCACCCAATCACTGAGAAAGGGCACAAGTACTCCTGGTCCAACAGAGAAGAGGGCGAGAATCGCACGCTTACAAAGATTGATCATGGAATTGGGAACCTCCAGTGGTTAAACACCTTCAGCCATGCGAGTGTCCTCTATGCTAATTCTAAAACCTCCGACCACACCCCCTTGATCTTGAACCTCACAGAACATGCCCAGAATCACAGTAAACCGTTCCGGTTCTTCAACTACTTATGTGACCATCAGGACTTCATTAGGGTAGTTGAAGAAGCTTGGAAGATCAAAGTTAAAGGTGCAGGGCTTCAGAAATTTTGGCACAGGATGAATAATGTTAAAACAAACCTGAAAAAGCTGCACAACAAAGAGTTCGCGGGGATAAAGGATAGAATTACTCAGTGGGAGAAGACCTTGGATATCATCCAAAATAATATGCAATCCAATCCCACTAGTGAAGAGCTCCACAAGCAGGAAAAAGAGGCCACCAACCAGGTGAGATTGTGGAGGAAAATTGAACATAAGGCACTCCACCAGAAAGCCAAGATTCATTGGTTGAGGGAGGGTGATGAAAACTCAAGCTATTTCCACGCTGCTATTAAGGAGAGACTGTCTTCCAACAACATTCATGAACTCCAGGATAAGGGAGGCATTTGGCTTAGGAACTCCCAGAACATCCAGAATGAAATCACCCAGTTTTACCAAAGCCTCCAAGGTACAGCAACCCCCAACCTTGAGGCGATTGACAGGAGGGTTATAAGGGCAGGTCCCCAAATCAGCAATCAAAACAGCCAGGGTCTTATCCAGGATGTGACAGAAGAGGAAATCAAAGAAGCTCTTTTTGGGATGAATGACAACAAAGCTTCGGGCATAGATGGTTTCAACGCTTGCTTCTTTAAGAGGACTTGGGGTATCATAAAAGAGGATCTCATCAGCGCCGTCCAAGAGTTTTTCAATAACAACTCTCTTTTTCCCCCTTACAACTGCACCTCGGTTACCCTTATTCCCAAATCCTCCAATGCCAATAGAATTGGCGATTTCAGGCCTATTGCCTGCTGCACTGTCATCTACAAAGTCATTTCCAGAGTGCTAGCGGGGAGACTTCAGAAGGTGATGGGGACTGTTATAGATCAAGCCCAATCAGGGTTTATCCCAGGCAGGCAGATGGCAGACACCATCCTTCTTGCTGCAGAGCTCATTAAAGGTTACAACCGTAAGAACAACAGCCCTAGATGCATGATTAAAATGGACCTGCGGAAGTTTCCTCCTCGTTTCGTTGCTTGGATCAAGGCCTGTGTTTCCACTGTTTCTTTTTCCATTCTCGTAAATGGTATGCCCCTGAAACCCTTTGATGCAAAGAAGGGTCTTCGCCAAGGTGATCCCATCTCCCCATACCTTTTCGTCATAACTATGGAATACCTTTCTAGGCTCATGCAAAAACAGAGTGATAAGGCTTGCTTCCATTTCCACCCCAGATGCAAGCCTGCGCACATTACTCACCTCCTCTTTGCAGACGATCTTCTCATGTTCTGTAGAGCGGATATGTCTTTTGTCCAGAGCATGATGCGCACTTTCCAGAAATTTTCAAAAGCTTCGGGGCTTGAGGCGAACAACAGCAAAAGCAATGTTTATGTGTCAGGTGTTGATAATCAGCGGAAAGATCAGCTTCTTCATTATCTACAGATGACTGAAGGCTCCTTCCCTTTCAGATACCTGGGAGTCCCCCACCACTCCAAGAAGCTGAACTCTCGCGATTGTAAGCCCCTGGCGGACAAAATTGTTGGTAGGATCGGGTACTGGTCTTCTCGTCTCCTATCGTATGTCGGTAGGATCCAGCTGGTTCGTAGCGTTATTGGGGGTATGCTCAACTTTTGGTCTTAAATCTTCTGCCTCCCTAAAAAGGTGATCAAAATGGTGGAGAACATCTGTAGATCGTTCATCTGGACTGGCAAAGAGGGTTTATCTAGAAAGGCTGTTGTCTCCTGGAATCAAATGGGCTTACCTTACTCTAAGGGAGGCCTCAATTTGAGAGATATGTATCTGTGGAACAAGGCGGCTATCCTCAAGCATCTGTGGAACCTTGCTCGTAAAAAGGAGAATTTGTGGGTAAAATGGGTTCATAGCTTCTATGTGAAATCGCAAGACCTCCATGATGTGAGGCCCTCAATCCACGCCTCATGGAGCTACAAGAAAATCATCAAGCAAAGGGACCTTGTAGATAATATCGGGGGATGGGAAAAGATTACCAATGGAGATAACTACGTTATAGGCCGAGTCTATGAGCTTCTTATTGCAGATAAGCCCAAGGTAGAATGGGGGAATATTATGGTCAAGAATGTTGCTAGTCCCAGTACCCGTTTCATCACTTGGCTTGCTATTCAGAATAGGCTGGCTACAAGAGACAGAATTGGGAAATGGGTAGACCTCTCCGATGATACTTGTGTCTTGTGCCATGGAGATAAAAAATCAGTTCAGCACCTATTTTTTGATTTCTCAAATGCGAAGGAAATTAGATCCCGTATTTTCAGTTTCCTTCCTCGAGGGCTTGACGAACCCAACTTCCATACTGAAATCCAAATGATGAGCAGAATCAACAAAAAGAAGACAGATCGAGCAAAGCTGATGGTTGGGATTTGGACGGAGATGATATACAACATCTGGATGCAACGAAACAAAAAGATTTTTGATAACCATTCCTTCAAACTGAAGGAGGTTATAGACTGTATAGTCTTTAGGATAGCGGGGAGGGCAAACAGTAGAATGAATGATATGCTTGTAACTAGGTAGTTAGATTTGGGGTTTTTGGGCTGTCGCTCTCCTTTTTGTAAAGGGCGTTAGCGTTTTTGGTGGCTCAGGGGGAGTTAATTTCCATCCCAGGCGTCTGTTTGGCAAAAAAGCGTTTTTGGTGGCTCAGGGGGAGTTAATTTCCATCCCAGGCGTCTGTTTGTTTCTCTCTCTGGTATACATTACTAATCATTTGGCAAAAAAAAAAATTTGGTGGCTCAGGGGGAGTTAATTTCCATCCCAGGTGCTTTTGTTTCTTTTATATATATAACACATATATATATATATATATATATATATATATATATATATATATACATATATATTATATATATATATATATATATATATATATATATATATATATATGTATATATATATATATATATATATATATATATATATATATATATATATATATAATATATATATAATATATATATATATCATATATATATATCAATATATATATATATATATATATATATATATATGTATATATATATATATATGTATATATATATATATATAGTATATTATATTATATATATATATATATATATGTATTTATATATATATATATATATATGTATATATTTATATTTATATATATATATATTATAGAAGATGTTTTAGGAGTCAACAGTTGTTGAATGATGATTTGCTTCGACAGTTGGCCTTTTTTTTCAATTATGCTTTCTTCAACTTCTAATTACAGATGCTTATAGTGAAATTAAAACCCTATAGTCTTGGAGACTGGGTCAAGAAAGACTTTGATTGTTTTCATGCTTTTTTGAAGTTACACGCATCTCATTTGTTGTCGTATACAATCTTCTATTGTTGTCTCTTTAGTTCCAACTTGTGTTTTAGGCGAAGGTTTTGAGGCTCGGTAAGCTTATCTATGTTGTAACTTTAAGGCAAGTATAGGTTCTCCTTGATTACTTAAGAAGTCAAGAAGTACTACAAGTCTTTTTGAATTTAAAAGCTATGTGAAAAAGTAAATAAGTCATTTAATGGTAAGTATTCTATAGGTAACACCCCGGCCCAACGGACCACCGGTGAGTACTCATGGAGACTGTAGACTGGCCCCACAGACCAACACAAGTCTTTCCATTCATTCGCACCCGGAAAACTTCCCAAGAGGTCACCCATCCTAAGATTGCTCCCCACCAAACACGCTTAACTGTGGAGTTCTTAGCAAATGGGCTCCCTATAAAAGAAGATGCACCTTGTTGATATGAGTAGTCTATCAATCCTTTTAAATCTCAATATGAGGTATCACACTCACCCCCACTTAGGAATACAACGTCCTCGTTGGACCGTAATTTCAGGATCTTTTCCCCCGCTAGGTGCACTGAACACACAATCAGCCACGGTCGCAGGGTTGCTCTGATACCATTTGTAAGACCCCGGCCCAACGGACCACCGGTGAGTACTCATGGAGACTGCAGATTGGCCCCACAGACCAACACAAGTCTTTCCAGCGCACTTTGTCCTCACTTGTGCGCACCTGGAAAACTTTCCAGGAGGTCACTTATCCTAAGATTGCTCCCCACCAAGCATGCTTAACTATGGAGTTCTTAGCAAATGGGCTCCCTAGAAAAGAAGATGCACCTTGTTGATATTAGTAGTCTATCAATCCTTTTAAATCTCAATCTAGGGTATCACACTAAATCATCATCTGCTTGAAAGCAATGATAAAGTTGTTGAACTTGTTTAATAATGGCAACATTAATCCAAGCATAGTGATCAAACTATATGGGTTTAAATGGGTTTTCAAAGTCAAGTGTTTGATGGCGGAAGCTTGTTGTGATCCTAAAACATGATACATAAATTTCTTAATCTTCTCTTTTGAGAATTTATTTTTCTGTGGTTGATTTAAGAAATTTGTGTATCAAGTTTTGGGATCACACCAAGCTTCTGCCATCCAACTCTTCAGCTTGAAAACTCATTGAAACCGATGTAGTTCACATCACTATGCTTGGATTAATGCTGACATTCTTAAACACGTTTAAGAGCTTTATCTTTGCTTTCAAGCAGATGATGCTTTAGAATACTTACCATTGGATGACTTAATTACTTTTTCACTTAGCTTGTTTAATTCAAAAATACTTGTGGTACTTCTTGACTTCTTTAGTAATCAAGAAGAACCTTTTCTTGCCCTTAATTCCAACATAGATAAGCTTATCGAGCCTCAAAAGCCTTCACCTCAAACACAAGTTGGAACTAAAGAGACAACAATAGAAGATTGCATAGGACGACGAATGAGGTGCGATAACTACGAAGAAGCATGCCAACAATCAAAGTTTGGCCTGACTCAGTGTCCAAGAACACTATAGTGTTCAAACCATAAGCAGGACCAGCAAATCCGCTTGAAAATGTTTGTCCACCCCTTCGTCGAGAATGTGGGGGTGGTGAGAAGTCGTAGTAGTGACCAGGACACGTCAAATTCTTTCTACTGCTTCCAAACCCACGATACTGAGATAGACCATCAAAAGGTTGTTGGGGGCAAGACTATATTTACGGTCCACTTCTCTGCAACGTACATGAGATATAGAAGTTGCTCGTTCTCTATTGTGCCTTGGTGAAAGTTATGGTGATGTTTCTCCCTTGAAGAACTCATTGTTGAGATGTGTCAGATGAAAAGGAAGAAGATAATGGCTTTGTGCATAATAATTTTTTTTCCCTTTTAAGTTCTTAGAGATCAATTTATTGACATTTTTATTTTATATTTAAGAAAAATGTTTAATAATAATCCTAAACAAGATGTAGTATTCTACAACGTTTCTATGCTAATTGTTTTGATGTTTTTATTAACTAATTAGTTTCTATGTTGATTGTTTTGATGTTTTTATTAACTAATTAAAGGTTAGAAATTATAATGGCACCGTGATTTTAATAATCCTTTGTACTAATTAGCTAAAAATAAAGCCTACTATATTATAAAGCTCGATAAGGATGAAAGATTGACACATTTATTAAAAAATATTGAGGTTCTGTTGTAATATGTAAGAGTAAAGTTTATGTTTTTTTTATTTTTCTATAAGCATCTGTAATTAGAATTTGAAAAGATCTCTCATAGTATTTTTAAATAATGATTCGTATTCTTTGGAGTGATTCGCAAGTTACCATGCCACTTGTTAAAGTTCATTATCACTATACATCTGTTAACTCTATCAAACTCTACTGCTGCAGTTCTCATTTGTTAAATTAAAACAGAACATGTGAAAGGTGCATAAAGTGAATTAATCTAACTTGTAAACAATCTAATATCTTGATTAAGGAATCACAGCTACATGAATTTAATCCCAGACACAGAAATATACTTGTTTCATCCCAGAATGTTTATCCTATGGTGTAAACTAATGCTAGACAATAGTTTCCCTAGATTAGTAATACTAAAAGTATTTTCTCCCTAATATCATATTACTAGAACTAATGGATTCCTCTTTTTGCAATCCAACAATACCCCTGTCTTTTGTTATAGCTATTATCTATCCTTTCAACATGTGTCGTATTTGATAAAAGTGGTTATAAAATAAATATAGGTGTCTATAAATTGTACATGAGTTTTGCATGCACAAACATTTTATTCAAATGTATAAAACTCTCCATTCATGTGGGATATAGGTTGCCTGATGTCACGTAAATTGGTTACACTTTTCCCAGCTTTTAAGGATCTGGCTTCCTGTAACCATTTTTTCGATGAAAGTTGTTCTTAAATGGCTACTTGGAAGATGACTCTCCTAACTGTGGCGGTAGTAGATTCAATAAATTAAAGCCTATGGTAAATGTTTATATTAATTTAAATTCTAAAGTGACTTATTAAGTCTTGTAATTTTATTATATGGCTTGGATCTTCGATACATGCTTTCCTAAATTACATTAAAGCTTATGAAAAGCCCTGGTTTTATGACTAAGGATCGCATCTGAGTCACGAGGAAACACTGGTTTATCATAACTAAGGAACCCATAAAGTGTTTGAAGAAGAGATCACATATGAAAAAGTGAAATATCCCGAAATATCTCGTAAAGGATTTTTTGGCTACTTATAATTTAGCAACAACACCATGTTTACATAATTTTTATTTTTTTTTTGTTTTCTAATTGATGTTCTAGATTAAGATGATGATAAAGGAAAATACATCTTCAACATCAGATTATTTTACCTTTGAAAATGAAAAGGAGAAAAACGGGAAGAAATTTGAAGAAGTAAAAAAAAGGAAGACCAAAGTAAGAAATTAGAAAGAGGTAGAAGAATTTGTAACATGTAAAAAAAATGGAAGTTAGAAAGAAAAAGAAGTAAACAGATCTGCATAAATGGAAGGGATGAAAAACTGTTTCAACGGAAAAATTTCACCTATTCTACCGGTCACAAACCGATCAGGTATACTAGTGGGAAATTGGGAGCATAGTTCGTATTATTCCGGGTTAATTTAAACTTCGTTTATTGATGGGAAATTAGTGAAAGGTCGTATTGTTAATGGTAATTTTTCCATTAAAGTATGGGTCATAGGACTTCTACTTTTTTCATAGCTAGTCAAGTTTTTTTATTAAGGCAGATACATATTTAAATTGTTATAATGTTAGGTTTATTCAGAAAAAGGTAACAAGGAGCAAGAAAATTAAAGCTATTCATTGACCAAAATAAATATTTACAAAGAACTGGAAAACTTCAATAATACAAAAAAATTTATAAAGTTTTCACAAAAGAAAAAAAAAAGAAAAACCCAGGGGAAATCATGATTTGTTGGTTGGACAAGTTTTCAAGCCAGATGGAGATGTGGAGTCAGATGCAGGAGCTGGTTTGCTGCTTCCCTAGCCAGATTGCGCATTATGTTTGGCCCTCAGGATCGGAATACAAGGCCACTGGAGTAGTTTTAGGGTCAAGGAAGGGTGCTATTTTTGACCAATCCAGGTCTGGATATGTAGTGTAAACTGCGTTCCTTGATAGCCAGAGAGAACCTTCCTTGGTTTTCGCCCTATCAGCAGCTAGATGAGTTTGAAACTGAGCTTGGTACACCTCAGTTATTTTCTTTGTTACCTGGTCCTTAACATGCTTCTTCTCAACTTCAAGTTTAACCACACTTGCTTCAAGTTCAGCAATTTGCCTCCTTAGCCTGTTTTTGTCTTCTTTAACGCCATCCAAGCACTCTTTTGGGGTTTTAACTAGATCTTTAGATTTGGAGAGTTGAAGACACAGGTCAAACATTTTTTCATCTTTCAGGGCCACCAGATATGACATCTCTTCAACCTTCTTTGCGGAGTCCTGCTCAATAGTGGATAAAGTGTCTTGGACCTTTTTCAAATCTCTTTGAAGTTGTCCAGACTCTTGAATACTATTGGAAATTTTGGTTTGTAGCTCAAGGATATAGTTGGACTGGGTCATATAATCAGACTGAAGCACATTATATCTGTCTCTAAGCTCAACATGCTCGTTTTTGAAATCAAACAGTTCAGATTTAGCTGTTGTAACATTCAGTTGCAACTCACGTATGCAGCTTTCCTGGGATTGACATCTAGTCTTCCAGTGCGTGGTTTCATTTTGCTGGGAGGTTAGTTCAGTTTTAACTTTCTCCAACTGCGCTTGAAGAGAGTGGATCTCAGACTCCTGAGACTGAATTTTCTAGATACTGTTTTCCTGGGATTGACATTTAGTCATCTAGTGACTGATTTCATCCTGATGGGAGGTTAACTCAGCTTTAACTTTCTCCAGCTTAGCTTGAAGAGAGTTGATTTTAGACTCTTGAGACTGAGTTTTCTGGCAAAAATGCTCTAGATCAAATTCATATGTGTTCTTAACCAGAACCATCAGCTATACATAAAAAGAATAACGATAAGTATTCAAGATCAGAATTGGAAAAACTAAGGTAAGTGTAAACAAAAGGCTACCTCATTGGAATCATGGCGTGGAGTTGTCGGACATCTGCCCGGTGACAGCTGGTTGTCCCTTCAACCATAATATTTAATGAAGCTAAGGGTTGTGATGTTGTCCTTTCAACCATCTTCTACCTGGTGGCAGCTGGTTGTTCAGGATCTCAACTGCCCTCTTTTTAGAAATTATTCGCTCTATAAACATGAAACAATATCCTTAAGGATACTAAAAATGAATGAAAGAAAGTATAAATACAAAAGAAGATATGTTTACCTTCAGGAGGATTCATTCCATCAGTGTTAGTAACCTCGTGTACCAGTTTTAAAATTGGAGAGTTAAGGTTAATTCCATCATCACCAGATCCACTGACCATGATTTGAGGAAGATTATTGGCTGGAATTTCAACAAAAGCCTCTTCAGCTAGAAGGGCTGGGGGACTGGTATGTACATCAGCCATCCTAGAATCAGCAACTGGGACGCTTGCCTCAACGAACTCTGTCTGGTGGGCAACAGTAGGAGTAGGTTCCACAGAAACTTGTTCTGGGATGGGCATGTTCTCATTAACCATAATAGAGGGTTCAACAACTTTCTTAGTTGTTGTTTCATCCCCTGGCTGGGTAGCTTAATCAAGACTAAAAACGTTAGGGGAAGCTGGTTGCTCAATAGTTGTGAGTTATTAGTATCAGCAAGTAAATGGTGACAAACAATAAACAATAATGAAAAATGGAAAGGAAATCAGATCATTTTACCTGTATTATTTTCGTGAAAAAACTTATCGACACCATCATCACCTGGGCAAAAGAAAAGACAAGATATATCCACACAAATAGAAACAGAGGTAGTGAGGGAGTTCACAGCATCCGTATTAGCTTGATCACCTGATGTCACTTCAAGATTAGACTCAGATTCTTCAACCTCCTTAGCCTCTTCCTCTTCTGGAATAGGCTAAAGAACAACTTGGTCAGAAGCAGCAACTTCGGCAGCCGTAGAACTAGCAGTGGCTGTAACAACAATTAAACAGTCAGCTTTTAGCTGCGAAAATATTTATACAAGATAAAAGCTAAGGCAAATGAAAAATAAAAAACAACCTAAAGCATAACCTAGGGGTAACACAACAACGTGTGGAGTCCCAAGAGCTAGGTATGCCAAAGAAGAAACATCAAGGGGAATAACTTCACCTTCCCATTTCTTGATAGGAGTCACATCTACTTCCTTTCTCTTCTTGATACTCCTCCTGCCTTTGATAGGGACCTTAGAGGAGGGCCTAGCTTGTTCGGTAGATGAGGAGGCAACACCTTCAGGCCTCTTCTTTATACCTCCAAAACAAATGGTTCCTTGGCAGTGAAAACAATATGGTGGGGGTCTTCCTAGTTTGGGGGATCATTGTATTCTTTCTTTGGAGGTGGAAGGGGACCTTGACTTGATCTCATGTTGTATGCAGTAACTTCGGGGCAGATGTCACCCCGCCTCCATCTGGGAGCCTCAATTGTTCCCCAGGGATTTGTGTAAAAGGAAGCAAACCTCCTTTGCTTGTAATTCTTAACAGGGGCAGAAGGAGACTTGGTATAGAGGCAATAGAGGTGATGGTTCACTATGTTATCAATCCAGAGAGAGATTGGTTGTGGTCTTTAATATTTCCCATGAGTGGAAATACCTAGACTCTTCCATTGAATTTTGGTTGCTGCATCTTCTGGTAAGAGGTAAAAAGAATGACATTAAAAGGCACAAGTCCTATTGGATGACGGCAACATATAGGATCCACCTAGTTGGAAGCTTCGTATCTAGAAGCTTGACAAAGTAGCAAAAGGCATGCCTTTCCCTTTTGGTGAAGTTCATGACTTGATCAATGCTATATGTCTGCCTAGCATTGTGCTTGCTCTAGAAGACTGGAGGCATATACCGATGGGGATGGCTTGGGGCTTTTGGTACCCTAACCCAGATAGTCTTGTCCTTCTATTCCTTCAAGTCATTGAGTTCTGAGAAGGAAACCATAGATGCATAAATGGAGGTAAAAGTGATAAAGGGCTTATTCTTATTCTCATCCAATTTAAAAAGACTTTGAAACAACCTTAGAGACAGGGGCAGCTTCATGTATTCAGAAACCCAAATATAGGCCATAATTTTCCTTGTGCCCTGGGGAAGAAGTTGATTGAGGTAAATCTGGAAGTGGCAGATGATTTGAGAAAAGAAAGGGTGGAGAGGGAAGCGAAGACCGAAAGCAAAATGGTAAATGCAAACAGGAATAAAGATGTCATCCTCATTATCTTCAGAGATAATGTAATCATGGGCCATCATGTCCACTTCTCTTAGCCTGCACCAATATCCCTTTTCTTTTAGGATATGGCAATAGTCCTCTATAACATATTGAGCCCTACCCTCCAACAATAGATTAAAGGTCTTCAAGGTCAGGGTGGTTTCTATCAATTTTGGCATCGTGTCAGATTGCGCATCAAAGTTGAAAGGCTCAAACTCAATACCTTCATGGCCTTCCTTAGCTGGAGCAACAAGGGGATCAGTCCAAAGTAAATGAATCCATTTCTTCTTCATTACCCAATTTGTGGGAGGTTCATGAGGAATAGCATCTGGGTGAGCAACCATGGGAAACTCATAAACTGGATGCTCGGTCAGGTCGTTCATTTTTTTTGAAATGTTATATAACTGGCTAGTTGAATTACTGGCAGTAAAGCTATCTGGGAAGATTAAATTACAATCTCCTAAACATTTTTAGAAATTCATTTACAAAATTACAATCTGGGAAGATTAAATTACAATCTCCTAAACATTTTTTTTGAAATGAACGTTAATTAACACGTCTTACTTGTTCTTGTACATTTTCATCATTATCTCCACCACAGCCACAATAGCATTTAATGCACATCTAATCACTGCATCCTGCACAGTCTGAATTTGTATTTTTTGGCGATTTTCTTTTAGCGGTTGATTTTCCAATCGCCAATTCTAACATATCTTTGTTATTGATGTTCCTTTTCATATAATTTTCAATAAATATCCACTTAACAATACTTGCATTTGTTAATTTATCACGTTTTCTTGAATTTGCAAAGACTTGAATTTGTTTTTTGGGCGATGTTATGTCATCGGATATATTCCAATTGGGTACCTTTAATATAAAAAGACAAGGCTTTATTCCAACTGGCTCCTTTTGAACTTAGCTAGACATCGTTTATTTATAAAGTGATGCTTTATTTACTTACCGGCTCATGTTTCTACCATTGTAGTCATACTTTTTATAATTACAAAAAATATTACAACACATTTATGGTGTAAATATGTCTAAGTATGTTAAGTCCGGCTAATGATTTTAAAAATGAATCTTATACAAGAGTGGCCTATATATAGTATTTTTAAACATCCGGATATTCAATTTATGTCTACGTTGCTCTTCAGTTCATGTTTTAAATGTATTAAGTCCTATATTCCATAATCTGTACTCTTCATTAATTTTCTTATTTATTCTGTCTATTTTCCCCGATATTTTTTACATTTCATTTTTTATGAATTTTCTCTATTCAACGAAACAATTTTTCAAAATTTCATGACTTATAGCTTACACACTCCATTAAATTCTCCTATTTATCCTGTCTGTTATCCCCACAACAATTGAACTATTTCATTCTCTATTTTTTTGTCTAATGTTTGCTGGCTTCTTCAAACATTATCTGGCTGATTTGGTTATGATAAACCAGGTCTTCTCCATATACATTGGGTTGTCGAAGTATATTAAAAATGGCTAACTATTTTATAATATGAAGTTTTGCAATTGTTGACTATACGTATCATTTTCCAGCATACTAACATTCTATTTATGTCTAATTTGTTCACGATTTTTTTTTGTGCATAAAGCTCATTTCAATAATGTTGAGATACTATAGAGTGATTTTTCGAGTCTTCTGATAACCTGCAATGCCCATACTTCTGTTTGGCCTTGAAATTTTGAAAAAATGAGCCCTTTGGTGCTTTCATTAGCAAAACTAATATACTATAAGTTTTAAATCAGTTTTGTTAAACAAGCATGTCTAGGAAATAAGCCAACAATAAAATTGTGATGAAACAACATTATCATAAACAAATGTAGATGAAAAAATAGATCGTGAGCAGATAAAAAAAAAAGCAATCGGAATTAGTATTTATTTAATACATTGATTTTCAACTGAATAGCTATTGCAAGCATAAGTTTTTGATGCTCGAGTAGTATAACAAAAGCGCAACTGTAGAATCTGGCTAAGCTGAATCGAGCGATGCTGCGTAGCAGCCTATTATGAGAGGTGCAAACTGGATTCCTGGACATTAAGAGTACTAATAACATGTCGTTGTCACTGTGGAAGAGGTCAACTTGTCTTTAACTGATCAGGTTGTAGAAGATTCGAAACATCCTTTGCTACAAGCGATATAAGCATTTAATTCGTGTAGAAACTATAGTAGCATAATAAAGACACTAACAAATGTGAGGTTGAAAAGATGCATGCACTCGAACATGTGAGGAGTTCTTATAAATGCTGAAAGAATGACCGTTGTTGTAAATTCTGGATTGAAGATATATGTGTTGTTGATTTTTTATTTTTTTTTTGTAGAATTTCAATGAATTGTAGAGGAGTTTTATAAACGTATTTTTTTTAGTAATGGGTAAAATCCAATATTTAGTATCTTTATACATGAGTTTTCTTACATAATTTATGTAAGGCATATTTGAAATTTCCAGGTAACCATAAGATTCAACAAAGTTGATATGCAAATGTTTTCAACAATATTGTGGTTAGGGATCATAGTGTTTTACCAGGAATAGATTGTTGAAGACTATGCAATTAACTTGCATAGCAAATTCAATGATTACCTATATACATTAATAGAATTATGGTTTGTATTAGGCAATAATTTGTACGTTTTCATTTCAACATATGTAGGTAACCATTGTCACCTTTTCATCTTGTAATAAAGGAGTTTAAAAACATGTATGTAGAAGGAAAAGTTTATCAACTTCTTTGTTCTCTCTTAATAATTCAATAATGTTTTATTAATTCCTTTGTTATGTAGTATGTTGAAAAGGAAAAAGTTTATTTAGCTTTTTAATGTATAATATTGCTTAAGAGATAACAAAGGTGTGGAAACTATTGAAATCAATAGCTGAGATAAATACACAAAAGCTTCAAGAATGATTTTTTGATTGGAAAAGAAGATGATTCACATTCAAATACATTCTTCAAGATCATGTGCATCCACCATAGTATATAATTTGATGGTTTCATATAGTTTGGTAGCTCTTAAGGGAATATAAATGCATTAGCCATTTTAAAGAAGATAAATCTAAGTACTTGATCAACAACCTCATCAAAGGATGGAATGTATATGACACTGAACCTTCTAATTCTCATATCTAAAAGAAAACACTTGAAAGCCAAACTTAACCCTTATAAGCAATAGAGTAAAAGTATTAAATAATTTCATGGAATACAAAAAGGTTTGTAAAAGCAAACATTCATGATTGTTTTTTTGAAGTCATTATATAAGGGTTAAGTTTGACATTAAAGAATTTGTTGCTCGTGTATGAGGATGAGTGTCATGTAGAGGTCAGTGTTGTAGTAACCAATTCCAAACATTATTTGAGTGTTGAAATCATATGGAAACTATACCTCCTCTCTCTTTCCATAAAACTAATCATATACCGTACTACAATACCTACTTTTAGCTATTAATTTCATAGAAGTATTATTCCTATTCTTATACAAATAACGCCCCACTACAATTTGATTACTGTAGACATGTGAAATTCCTTCATTAAGTCCGGAATTATACTTTTCTTTAACTTTATAAAGCTAATAATGGTCCCTAAAAAATTTGGTTACAGGTACCTATCAACACATCAAAGAACAATAATTCTTGCGCTTACATGTTAACAGGATACTTAAATAGAGCTATGAGTCGTATTGTAAATCATTTTTGTGTAATCTTTTTCGATTTATGTAGATAACCATTTTCTACTGTTCCTTTTTAACAAAGGAGTCTAAAAACATATCATAGTAATTCATTAGGATGGTAAATATGCAATCTCAACATTTTTGGTTCTCGGATGTCTTGCTAAGCACCTGTAACCAAATGGTACAATGAACATGATTAGCTTTATAAGGTTAAAAGATAAGTATATTTTCGAACCTAATAAAGGAACGTCAACTGTCTACAGTAATGGAATTGTAGTCGGGTACTGTTCGCATGAGAACGATAATAATATTAAATTAATAGCTGAAAATAGGTAATGTAGTAGGGTTTATGATTAGTTTCATAGAAAAAGAGAGCAGATATCGTTTGTATGTGAATATCAAATCTTAGCTTCCCTATTTGTGTTACTATTATTATTTCTTACTTGCTTTATTTAATTTCTTTAGTATCATTTCTCTATTTTTCTACTCTTGCAGATTTTGGAGACACAAGATAAACTTGAAAAAAGAACTGCAACCTGTCTCCAAATGGAAAAAGACCTTAAAACTTGCAACGACTATGTTTCCTACCTAAATTCGTTTAGGTCTGATGTGCAATCTAGATTCTTTGATTTAAAAGATCAAAATGTAATGTTAAAGGAAACTTTAGAAAAGGTAAAATAAGAAAATATTATTCTTAATGTGGATTTGTATCAATATAAGTTGCTAGGCTTAAATGAGAATTTAAATGATGATTTTATTCATGATATTAGTACTGAATTTCAAAGGTTAAAATTAGATCTAGCATCTAGTAAAATCGAAAATGAGAAATTGAAATTTGAATTAAATTCAAGAGGAAAAAGGAAAATCAATGAAGTTCCAAAAGGGATTTTAGAGGCTAAAACTAAGAATACAGAAGGCCTAGGATACAATAAGAATAAAATCAAGAAAAAGGTCTACCTTGATCTCCCTAGTAGTAAAGTATGTTCCTTTTGTGGTAAAACCGGACACCTGAAATTCCAATGTTTAAAAAGGGAACAGCACGACAAAACAAACCAAATTTATGTCGATCGCATTTGGATTAAGAAATATGATTCATGCATAATCGACAAGGAACCCAAGGATGACCGGGTTCCTCATTCTAACAACTAGTTCGTTTTGCAGGTTCTAGTGAGGGGGAACAGCTCATGGTATCCCGACAATGGCTGTTCTAAGCACATGGCAGGTGATAGATCAAAATTTCTCTTACTAGAAGCCTATGATGGAGGAACTGTGACCTTTGGAGACAATATGAAAGGCGAAATCATTGCTAAAGGAAAAATAGGAAGGTCAAGTTCCCATGCAATTGACAATGTATTTTTAGTCGAGAATTTAAAACATAATTTACTAAGTATCTCTCAATTTGCGTCAAAGGTAACTCTGTAAACTTTACTTCTGAAAATTGCATTATTTCTAGGAATGACATAGGAGACACTGTTCTGGAAGGAATCCGTAAAGGGAACACCTATGTTGTAGACCTCCACATTGTTCCCAAAACCAGTCTGACTTGTGTCAATGTTATAGAAGATGACCCTCTTCTTTGGCATAAACGTTTAGGTCATGCTAGTTTTTCTTTGCTTAATAATTTATGATCTAAAGACCTAGTATGAGGATTGCCATCCCTTAAATTCCAAAAAGATGAAGTTTGTGATCCTTGTGCCAAAGGAAAACATGTTAGGTAAAACCTAAGAATATTGTGACCACCTCAAAGCCACTTGAATTAATACATATGGATCTTTGTGGACCTATGAGAATCCAAAGTCGTAGTGGTAAGCAATATGTATTTGTTATAGTTGATGATTATAGTAGATTTACATTGGACTATATTTTTAGTTACCAAAGATGAGGCTTTCAATGAATTTGTTTCTTTTGCAAATAAAATTCAAAAATCTAGTAATAATCAACTTCTCCACATAAGATCAGATCATGGTAAAGAATTTGAAAATTCAAGGTTTATGGATTATTGTAATGAGCATGGTATAAGTCACAATTTTTCCGCACCTAGAACACCACAACAAAATGGAGTAGTGGAACGTAAAAATAGAACATTAGAGGAAATGGCTAGAACCATGTTAATTGCCAGTGGTCTACCTAGAAATTTTTGGGCTGAAGCTGTTAATATTGCATGTTATATTTTGAATCGTGTGTTGATTAGACCTATCACTTCTAAGACCCCCTATGAACTATTTAAATGTGGTAAACCAAATATTTCCTATTTTCGTGTGTTTGGATGTCGATGCTTTGTTCATGTAAATATAGGAAAGTTTGATGAAAGAAGTGATGAAGCAGTATTTCTTGGCTATTCATCCCATAGTAAAGCTTATAGAGTTTATAACAAGAGAACTATGTGAGTTGAAGAATCTGTTCATATTATTTTTGATGAAACTAACTTTCTGACAAGTAAACAAGAAATAGGTGATTTCAAGATAGGTCTTGCTAATTTGGAAGATGATGAAAATATGCATAAAGAGCAAGATCAAAAAGTAAATGAAGAACAGCATGTTCAATATGAAACAGTAGAACCTAATCAAGAGCAAGGATAGCAGGGAAATCAGGACCAGCAAGGTGTTCCTAATCCAGCTGCTCCCAGGGTAGAACAAAATGAGCAACATGAAGTTGAACAAAATGTTAATCACGTCAGAGAGCTTGTTTCCACAACAGTCCCTACAAGAGAATTTGTGCCTAAGCCGTGTAAACATCAAAAGTCACATCCGCTTGACTTGATTATAAGTGACATAAACAAAGGCACACAGACCAGATCCTAGATAAGAAACTTTGGTGCACACTTTGCATTTCTCTCAACATTGGAACCCAAGAATCACGAAGAAGCGTTACAAGATTTAGATTGGGTTGTTGCAATGCAAGATGAATTGAATGAATTCGAAAGAAATAAAGTGTGGCACTTAGAACCAAAACCCAAGAACAAAAAGATAATTTGTCTAAAATGGGTTTTTAGGAACAAGCTGGACGAGCACGAAACCATAGTAAGAACCAAAGCAAGGCTAGTGGTTAAAGGATATAATCAACAAGAAGGTATTGATTATACGGAGACATTTTCTCCCGCAGCAAGGTTAGAGGCTATCAGAATTCTAATTTCCTTTGCTACTTTTATGAATTTTAAGTTATACCAAATGGATGTGAAATGTGCTTTCTTGAATGGTTTTCTAGATGAAGAAGTCTTTGTGGAACAGTCATCTGGCTTCGAAAATCCATCTTCTCTAGATCATGTCTATAAGCTTGATAATGCTCTTTATGAGCTCAAACAAGCTCTTAGACAATGGTATGAAAGATTGTCTAAGTTTTTGATTGAAAATGATTTTATTAGAGGTAAAATTGATAAAACCTTATTCTTTAAGAATTTCTTTAAGAATAGAGGTTCTGATATTTTAGTTGTGCAAATTTATGTTGATGATATTTTTTTTGGAGCCACTAACGAATCACTATGTAAAGAATTTGCTAACCTTATGAGTGCTGAATTTGAATTGTGTATGATGGGAGAATTAAATTTCTTCCTTGGGTTGCAAATTAAACAAACGGCTAATGGTATATTTATTCATCAACAAAAATATATTAAAGAACTTCTAAAGAAATATGGTTTAGACAATGCTAAAACAAACCACACACCTATGGCTACTAATATTAGACTAGATGAAGATTCGAATGGTATTAATGTTGACCAAACTATGTATAGAGGCATGATATGATCTTTATTATATCTAACTGCTAGTAGGCCAGATATTTCGTTTAGTGTTGGTTTGTGTGCTAGATTTCAATCAAATCCCAAGGAATCACATCACACAGCAGTGAAAAGAATTCCAAGATACTTAAAGGGAATAAATGACCTGTCCCTATTTTATCCTACAAGTGATGTCAATGATTTGAAAGGTTATAGTGATGCAGATTATGCAAGAGATCTTGTGAACAGAAAAAGTACTTTAGGTATGGTACAATTTCTTGGCTCATGTTTCGTATCTTGGTGTTCCAAGAAACAGAAACCCGTTGCTCTATCCACCGCTAAAGCAGAATATGTGGTAGCAGCAGCTTGCTGTTCCCAAATGCTTTGGATAAAACAGCAGCTAAGAGATTTTGGTATTAAATTTGAATGTGTTCCTATCAATTGTGATAATACTAGTGTCATATGCATATGAAAGGATCCCGTGCATCATTCTAGGGTTAAGCATATACATATACGACATCATTTTCTTAAGGATAATGTTGAGCATAAAAATATTAGGAAAATTTGCTCAAAATAATCTCAACTATCACCCGTTGGCAAAGAATAATTCCAACTATCAATTATTTTTTAATAATCCCAACTATTTTCATAATTTTTTGAAAACATACCCACCTCCTTTTTAACCGGCTACAACATGTAATATTTCCACTTTTTTCTTTCTTTTTTGATTAATAGATGAAGGGGAAGAGTTATTTTGAACAATTAAGTAAAAAAGAAAAGAAAAAAAAGTGAAAAAATTACTTGTTCCAGCCGGTAACAAGGAGGTGGGTATGTTTTCAACAAATTATGAGAACAAATTATGAGAATAGTTGGAATTATTAAAAAATAATGATATTTGGGATTATTTTTGGCCAACGGGTGATAGTTGGGATTATTTTGAGCAAATTTTCCAAAAATATTATTGTTAAACGTGTCAGTACAAATAAGCAAGTTGCAGATATTATGACTAAACCACTTCCTAGGGAAAATATGAGAAGATGATATTGGAACTTGGTATGGTCAAGCTCCAATAAAGTTTAATACAAGCATTCCCCCTCAAGGTAACATGAAATTGGAAGGGTTTAATTAGTCACAAAACCTTGATTGAGAAATCAATTACTGCAAGGTACATGTATGCAACTATCTAAGGTACGTGCCATGGAAATCTTCTTGATTGCATGTTTAACTTGTTTAGACCAAAGCAGCTTGTGTTCTATCTTATGTGTTATTGTTCTCATATTATAAAAACGAAAAAAAAAATTTAGTAAACGAGGACATATTTATTTTATATCTTATTTACAATATTTTCTTTATTTTTCTTTTTCCACAAATTCCAGCATTTTATTTTCTTTTAATCTTTTTCAATTGGTCAACTTAAATTATAGTAGGAGTCGGATCATCGTGGTATTTCGAAAAACCGTTGTTAACCGCTCAATTCAACGAATATACCCACAAACTCTTCGTAACACTTGAATGTTCATAAGTAAAAACGGGTGAAAATGAAGAGTTAGAAACCCTTTGGTAACCGTCCCTTCAAGGTTTTAAAACCCACTACCTCACTTGTCACATCACTCACTCACAATTTCTTACACCCTTCACGTCAAGTACAAAGCTTCAAAACCGTCAACCCATTCATTCACTCCATCTCTCATTCATTTTTATTTCTTCTCTTCGCCATGAAAACCCCAAAATCATCCTCATCAAGCAAGACTACGAAAGGGAAGACACCAAAATTCATTCAACCAAAACCGCTACAAGTGGTTCATCCCTCACCTTCAAAAGATGCACCACCTTCCTCATCTCACTCCACCCCAAAAGGTATCTCTTCGTCCAGACCCACAAAAAGACCAAGCAAGTTGACCCTAATAGTGCTGAAGAGTCGCTAAGGAGATGTCAGTTGGGTTCGGACTCGACAAGTACTGGTATGAATCAAACCCTTTCCCTCAATTACATGCCATTTAACAAAATCAGGGTTGGGAAATTTTAATGTTTGATTACTCATGTAACCCGATTTACCCAAACCTAACGTGTGACTTTATAAAAAAGTTCACCATAGAAAATGGGGTTTGTTCTAGTACTATTAAAGAAATCAAGATCGAGTTTAATAGCTTAATGTTGGGGGAATGATTTGATGTTCCTGCTATAGGATTTGACACTTACTAAGTTAGTTCAAAGATTGTGTTTTCGGGTATTACGGAGAAAACCGTGTTGAAATTTCTTGGGATAGATGATAAAAAGAGGTTTAGCCACAACTCACTATCACCACTTCATAAACTACTCTACAACATTTCACGCCGATTCATTTTACCCCGCAACTCTAAACGGAGTAAAGTTAATCTTTGTGACGCCACATTAATTTATTGCTTGGCTAATCATATAAAAATTAATTTTCCATCTTTAATGATTTCGCATCTATCTGAATGTATTGAGAAAGGTCTTATGGTTGGATATGGAGGTTTATTGAATTGTGTTTTTGAGAAGTTCGATGTACCGTTGGATGGTCTGCAATTCCCTATGAGTGCAAATAACAAAATAAATGCTAAATGTCTTAAGAATTTGAACTTAACTTTGAATGAAAAAGGGATATTGGAAGACCTAATTGAAGTTGAAAATGTAAGTTCTGATGATGAGAAGGAGGAGGGAGACAAAGAAGAAAAATGTGAGAAAATGGAGGTAGATGAGGATAAGGATTAGGGAGTTGTTCGTTCTGCCCATACTAAACAGGCAGAGGTTACACAAGAACAGGGGGAAGCACTGAGTGAGGGGGAAGCCTCAGGAGAGGGAGAAGGTGAAGAACTCGAGGAACAAAATTCCGATGAAAGTTCTGATGATGAAGAGGTTGTTATGCCAGTGAAGAAGGAACCGGTGGTAACTCCATGGAAGAGCAGTAGGGTTAGCTTCTAAGTGTCCAGTGGAATTGGATGAAGAGACTACGTCACCCTCCACCAAAGAACCTATATGTGCACCTCCACTACAATTGATTCCATCACCACCACCATCATCTATACATTCGGCTCCACCAACACTTGATACACAGGTTTAACCCCCACATACTTCACATGGTGTTGATGAGTCTGCTAACCCCTTACCTGTTCCTCCAGATGCATTTGATTCTCTCTTCACACAGCTTAATGATTTTCAGTCTCGCTTCTTTGCTGTCCAAGATGAAGTTCGTGTCTCACTTGCTTTTATCACTGATCAGCTAACCCAGATGGAGTCCCGTCTTGGTGCCAAGCTTGATTCCGTTGAAGTGCAGACATAATATGTTGATGAAGAGACTGCTGTTTGATCCCTCCTACTGCTCAGTAATGATTTTTATGTTTGTTGGCCACATCATTTGTCGTTGTACCAATTAAACAATTTTTTCTTTTCTTCTCTTTAAGTACCATGCTGGGGTACAAAACAATTTGTCTTTTGTTAAACCTTGCTGCTATCATTACTATCTTTTGCTATCTCTTTTCTCTTATTGGTCTATGCTTGGTTATTTTATGCATATCTTGATGCTTACTATGGTGCTTGCTTTGTTATATTGCTTCTTGATTATCCTACTTTGACTAATGCTTGTATTAGTGCTGTGGTTTGGTTAAGCCACTCCTTTTTGAATAATGTCAAAAGGGGGAAGAAAAGCAACAAACTTAAGAGGAATCCTTGTGATGCCATAGTTAGTTTTCATATACTCTGATTCGTTGATACAGTGGTTCATGATCATAGTTGAATAAGTTTAAAAATGTTTGCTTTAATAAGTTTGTTTTGATTATACTATACTTAGTTTTTTAAATTTTAAGCTCTGATAATCTTTTTACTATTTTGTGTTTCATTAATGCATATGTTCTCAAAGTAGACACACAGTAAATTGATACTTACTTTTTTATGTTATGTTAACTATTTTTGGAAATTATTTAAAGACATAGGTTATAGTTCATATACGTTGATGATATGTTTTTAAATATTAATTTTAGAGTAAGTTGTTTATATTGGCTGTTTGGTGAATTGCTTTGTAATGAATTTGGTTTGCTAAGTATTACTTAGAGTTGTTCAATCTAGCATGCTTTATTATATTTGTTTTACTCTATTTTAATTAAGTTTGTTTATAAAGTTTGCTATCATCAAAAAGGGGGAATTTGTTGGCCCTCTTAAGTTTTGATGATGACTTCACTTTAATAAACAAACATGTTTTAGAGATTGTTATGCAGGTCATATATCCGATTTGTTAAAGTTGTCGATGGTACCTAAAGGGCTTGTTTAAAGGATATTGTACGTGTCAAAGTCAAAGTCAAAGGTCAAAAGAGTCAACATAGAAGATCACTTAGGAAGTCAAAAGTGGATTTAATGTCCATTATTCCAAAATTGGTAATCTGATGAAAGTTGCTGATGGAGACAGTGCAGTGTTCCCAACGATACAAGTCTGGAGAAGTGAGTCAGCTAAAATAACGTAGGAAATTATTTTTTCTATTTTTAGTTGATATTTAAGGTTAGAAATTAGGATATTGCATAAATTATTAATTGGTAAAAATAAAATAATCACCTAAAAATAACCTAGAGCTAATTAAAGGGATGAGAATAAGTCTCCTTATTTCTCTCCATGAAAATAGGGAGTTAATTAGGTTTTAATATAATTAATCGTAATTAACTATTTTTAGCCTTTAAAAACTAAAACTAACTGTAGCTTTTGTTTAATAACTTCCAAGATTATTCCCCACTTTTCCACATTTAAGAATAAGGGAAATATGGGTAGTTAGGGTTTTGTAGAACCCACGGTTAGTCTTATATAAAAATAGATATTTTCAATCGGTTATTTGGTGGTGTGCCCTAACCGAAAAAATCAAGAGAGATCACCTAAGTAAGAAAATTATTTATTGTTTCATATGCTAATTAATTTATAATATTTTTCTTATGCAATATCCTAGTTTTTATCCTTTCTAGAGAAATTCTTTTGTATGGGTTTTTGACAGTTTATTGTAAACAGACTTAAGGGAATTCTAGGGGAAACGTGGGAAAGAGAAAAGAAAGAGAAGGAGAAAGAGAAGAGAAGTGGCCTAGTTGAGAAGAGAAGAGAAGTGTTTTATGTAATTGTAATAATTGCCTAAAAGAGAAGCTTAAAATCCCGAGTGGTCGTGGTTTTTCCTTCTATTAGGCCTAGAAGGTTTCCACGTAAAATCCTTGTCTTCATTTATCTTTCTAGTTTTTGTTTAAGTATTTATTGTTTATGTTATATTCCGCAAAACAGGGCCAAAATACTTAAAAGTACAAAACAACAATTCACCCCCCTCTTGTTGTATACACAATCTCTAAGTGTTTCTACACTCCGTTTCGAAATACTTGCTACATTTTGTTTTTGGATACTATTCATCGTTTAAGCTTATTTTATATATTGCGGCTAATATGTAAGTAATAATATAGTCAAGTAGGATCCGTGTTTGAATCGTCTAATCGCATACTTTCTTAATATAAACTTTTTATAATTTTTAAATCTGTATAATTCGACATATAAATGAATAAAATAGTACATTGGATTGCGTAAAAAAGTTAAATATAGCAAGTATTATGGAACGGAGGAAATATATGTTATTGGATCAAATGTTGTTACACAGATGTCGACAGATTAATGGGGGATGTCCAAAGAAATGAATTTTATCATCATATTCTTCATAATGAGATATTGGATGTTGCCAAAAGTTAAGTTGATCAGAATGCTATGATTATTTAAAATAATAATGTAAAAGGTTTCGAGCTATAAAAAAATATAAGAAATCTTAATTCATAAGTTTATACATTTGGTTCTTGTAATGTTCTTGACAAATAACTATATATTATAACTTGCTAGGATTTTTCCTGGAATTGTGCGTAGTATAAGCAAACAGAATTGTGCGTCAACCTTCAACGTAAGGGTATAAGTTGTTGCCACAATGTATGCTCACAAGAGACATTTATTTGGAGATGGTACAACCCCAAATGATAAATATCTTAAGAATATTAACCGATTATATTTTTTCCTAAAACAAATAAGGAAATAATATAAAAAATGCATAGTAAAACAACATAAACAAGAATTTACTCTGTAATAGCGTATCTTTCTGACAGTAACAACTATCTGGAAACTATTTTCCGACGACCTATATTTCTTTGGAACCATTTGTTCATGACTATAAAGAACTATTCCTTTTCATGAAGAGTCTTAAAAAGGCTAGTGTGTTCCCAGACGATGCACGGATCCTGAATAAATGATGCTAGAAAGAAAATATGATGTCAGGAATAAAAGCAACGTAAAATGTATTTTAATATCGAAATTGCCAAGAAAGGTGAATATTTGCTAACAGAAACATTTCCGTGCACAAGGATACAATGTCGTGTAAATATGTTCCTAGCAAGTACTTGTTACGAGAACTATTCCCAACCAGAAAATTACTTTGCCATTTATATTGATTTAGTATACTTTTTTACCCATAAAACTGTAATTGGTATGATCGATTAGTTAAAGTAATTTTCTAGAATTTTGATATACATAATTAGATTACAAATATGTAAAAAAACTTTACACTAATGATTTCTTATACTGTTTTACATCAACTATTTGTTTTCTGTCAATATATATTTAATGCTACTTCATATTTAGTTAAAATATAGTTATGTGGGATCTTGTTTGATTCGTCTCAATACAAGATTTATTAATATTAATTTTTTATTTTTAATTAAGAACACAAATTTTAAATATTAAGGGTTCAAATATTACCTCGGCAATTGTGAAAAACTAAATGAGCCATTTAGCTAGGCTGAATAGGAGGTATAAATTTTGTAATATTATGTAAGGACTATAAGAAAAAGCATTTTTGGCAACGACAAAAGTCATTACAAAACATCAGAATTTGTTGCAAAATACAATTTTGGCAACGAAAAAGGTCGTTGCAGAATTGTTGCTAGAAAAAGCGTAGCGCTACATTTAAGCAACGAAAATGTTGTTGCAAGAAAATGTGTTTTATGCAACAAAAGTGATTGTTGCAAAAGTTAATTCGTTGCTGATCACTGTTTTTTTTGCAATAAATATTTGGAAAAATTACCTAGAATAATCCAAACTATTCATGATTTTCCTACAATAATCTCACCTATTGATTAACCATGAATAACCCCAACTTTGAGGGGCATTTTCCTAGAGTAAACCTAGTGACCGGATGACTTGCTATAGCAAGTTTTATTTTAAAAAAAAAAAGATAAATTAAAATAAAATGTTAAAAAAACGTTCATAAAAAAATTATGATTTTTTTCATTATTTAGAATTTCTTATGTAAATTTTCAAAAATATTTTTAATTTAAATTAATATTTAATTTATTTTTTTGGTAAATTACCTAATATAGCAGGTCATCGGGTTACCCAAGTTTACTCTAGGAAAATACCCCTCAAAGTTGGGATTATTTATGGTTAATCAATAAGTCGGATTATTGTAGGGAAATCATGAATAGTTTGGATTATTCTAGGTAATTTTTCCTAAATATTTTCATTGCAAAACAAATGGGTTTTGTTGCAACAAGAGAACTCGTTGCAAAAAATTCATGAAATAATTGAAATTTTTTTTAATATTTGCAACGAAAAAAGTTGTTGTAAATTATGTTGCCTTTTGCAACAACTAAACTTGTTACAAATAATTTCTTCTAAGCACTTGTAAGGGTTGTTAGCAACGCAACTCTTATTGCAAAACTATACCATTGTGGTTCTGTAACAAGTTTTTTTTGCTGCAAAAAGCTACTCTTAACATCACTGGTATATTTTGCTACAAATTTTGTCGTGGCAAAAAAAAATTCAAACATAGCTACACAGATTTGCAACACTTTTTATTGTTGCAAAAACAATTCTACACAATTATGTCACAAATTCTGTTCTCACTACATCATTGCTACTACAAATAACAGATTTGCAACACTTTTTATTGTTGCAAAAACAATTCTACTACAAATATATCTAATATAAACTTTAATTATATATATATATATATATATATATATATATATACATATATATATATATATATATATATATATTGCCTCAGTATGCATATGACTTTAATCCCTGGTGCACTCCTCAAACTTGACTTTCAGAAAGCATATGACTCAGTCAAATGGTCGTTTCTCAAACAGGTAATGGTTAAGATGGGTTTTGGAGTTAGATGGATAAAGTGGATCATGACATGCGTTAGTTCAGCCTCCTTATCGATATTACTTAATGGCTCCCCTCTTAAACCGATTAAGATGGGGAAGGGATTGCGTCAAGGAGACCCGCTATCGCCATACTTATTCATTCTTATGAGTGAAGCTTTAGTATGCATCTTGAGGAAAGCTGAGGAACTGAGACTCATAGAGGGTGTTCCCATTGGTAATGAGGGTGTTAGACTGAAGCATCTGTAGTTCGCCGACGATACCTTGATCTTTGTTCCAATGAACAGTATGGTGGTCACTAACTATTTCCGTTTACTAGATGTTTTTGCTCTTATGTCAGGGTTGCGCTTGAATTATAGTAAGTCCCATATCATCTCTTGGAGCTCGGGTGTAAATGAGTGGGCTAAGTCTATTGCTCTTGCGAACGGGTGTAGTCATGCGATGTGCCCGGTCACTTATCTTGGTTTGCCTCTGGGGGCAAATATGAATAATAGTGCAGCATGGAAACCAGTGATTTCAAAGATTGAGTCCAAACTCGCCTCGTGGAAGGCCAAGCTTCTGTCTAGGGCTGGTAGACTTACGTTGATAAAAAGTGTTCTGAATAGCCTCCCGATATACTATATGAGCATGTTTAAAATGCCTAAAACAGTGGCTCAGAAAATTGTGAAATTGCAGAGGAGATTTTTTTGGAGAGTAGATGCGAACAATGTCCGACCAATACCTATTGTTAAATGGTCATCCATAGAGCTACCAAAGAACTTAGGTGGTCTAGGGGTGGGTAATATCCTACATAAAAACCTTTTGCTCCTGTTCAAATGGTGGTGGAGATTTTCAGATTGTGATAATACATTGTGGAAGCGGATCCTTTTATCCATATACGGTATTAAAGGGTTGAAGGCGTCGAAGCATACTTTTGGCAATATAAGATGTGGTATTTGGGGTCATTTAGCTAGCACTGATGGTGATACTACGTTGATCAGAGATGTTGTCGATGAGGGCATGCAAATAAAAGTAGGAGATGGAAACTCGATCCTTTTCTGGCATGATAAATGGTGCCCTGGTGGTCCGTTAAAGGTATATTTCCCTAGACTCTTTTCAATTTCTTTACAGGGCGATGCTCTTATTAGTCAGATGGGTAATTGGCATGGAGTTGAGTGGGTCTGGAACTTTCAGTGGAGAAGAAGTCTATTTGAATGGGAATCTGTTGAAGTTGAAAGGTTAACCAACCTTGTTGCACATGTTACTCCGATAGCTGATGAGAAAGATCGAGTTTCTTGGATGGGGTGGGAGAGTCGAACTTTTCCAATCAAAGAGATTTCTGGTAAAATATTTGAATCGTATGCTCCTATTATTCCTAGCCAGGTTTCTAGTTTCATCTGGAAGGTAAAAGTCCCCCCTAGAGTTCAGCTGGTCATTTGGCTTGCATCTTTAGAAAGGCTTAAAACGGGTGATTTTCTTGTAGACCGTGGCGTGATCGACTATGCAAATGCACTGTGTCCTTTTTGTGATACTGCTTTGGAAACAAATTCGCATGTTCTTCTAAGCTGTAACTTTTCCTGGAGCATTTGGATGCAGGTACTTAGATGGTGGGGCGTATCGGGCGTGATCAGTAACCGACGCGCTCAATTTGCGATCGAATGGAGCAGCTTGGTACCAAAGAAGTGTAGAGGCAAATTATGAAACCTCGTGTTCGGATGCGCAATCTGGTCCCTTTGGTTTGAGAGAAACAAGATCAAATTTGAGAATGGGAGGCGTGATGCTAATAAGCTACTTTATGTGTTGAAGATACGAGTGGGATTGTGGGCGAAAGAACTGCTTAGCATTGACTTGGTGGCCTCTTCTGCTTTCGTGAATAATGTAGATGCGCGCATGTTTTAGCATTGCCATCTACATATCTTGACGTGCTCATGTATTCCTCCTGATATTTGCCTCCCTTTTTTGTACTGTGGAGATGTATGTATTTTGGTGTTGTTTCCTGGTGTGTATCTTGTACTATTGTGGTGGGTGTTTATGTAGTAGTTCGAGTTTTTTAGGTCTGGTGTGTAAGGAGATAGGCTTGTACCGAGCGTGTGTGGTGATCGTCGTTTTTTGGAGTATGGTGTTTTCTTGACATTTGCATAGCCCACCCCTATGCGCTGTTGTGGTGGCCTGATTCTTGGCCCATATCTTCAATGGCTTTTTCCCCTCGCGGGGTTTTTTATGCCGGAGGTGCTATGGTTCCCAGGTCTCAGTGTTCTCGTTTTTTCCTTATATATATATTTCCAAATTGTCAAAAAAAAAATATATATATATATATATATATATATATATATATATATATATATATATATATATATATATATATATATAAACATATATATATATAACATATATATATATACACATAATATATATATATATACATATATATATATATATATATATATATATATATATACATATATATATATATATATATATATATATATATATATATATATATATCAAAAAAAATATATATATATATATACATATATATATATATACATATATATATATATACATATATATATATATACATATATATATATATATATATATATATATATATATATATATACACACACACATATATATATATATATATTTTTTATTTATTTATTTATTTTTATTTTTTTTTGAGAATTAGGGATATATATATATAAATAAAGGAAAAACCACTTTGAAACTAGGGGAAACCCGATGGCATAAAAAACCCCATGAAAACTTCGTGGAAGGGGACGAATGAGACCAAAGTTAAGGGTGGACTATGCATCAACACCAGTTCGCTACTATATGATCCTACTCACCAACCGCGATCCCAATAAAAAGCTGAGTCAAGATCTCACCTTACCACCAACCAGCAAAAACTTCACAGACAACAAAACTAGTACAACAAGTCTAAAGGTTCAACCCCAAGTTTATGATATGACGGCATCCATTTACGCGAAATCGAGGGTGTCAGTTCGAAGCCCAACAACTCCTTTGCCCAAACACCAATTCTGATTTTCAATTTGAAGATAAATGTACTGAGGCAAGGGGTTTTGTGTTCGAATTTTAGAACATTCCTCTCGTACCACACGGACCATATAACACACC
>CM033460.1:515000-618508 GCA_019425755.1 Amaranthus cruentus | reverse complement strand
GCTACAAGTGTCACTAATTGGCAAATTGGGACACTACAAGTGTCGCTAAATGACAAATATCGACATTTAAAAGCGTCGCAAATTGATAATGTGACATAAAAAATTGGCGCAAAATGACAATTACCGACGCGAAAAAGCGTCGCAAATGTGAATTTTGACACTAAAAGCGTCCGAAGAAGATACAAAAAAGGACATCAAAAAGCGTCCTAATTGGTGACAATTGTGACGCTTTTTGAAGTGTCGGTACATAGCGACGTTGAAAATAACGACGCTTTCGCGAAGCGTCGAAAAGCTATATTGCGACGCTTTAAAGCGTCGCAAATTGTTAAAAAAAGCGTCACAAAATGCCTTGTTTTCTTGTAGTGTTCTTAGTATATTGTCATTACATAAATAAAAGTGATGGGATACAAATAGGAAATTATTTTAATTTGTAGAAATACTTGGAACATAGGCTATCAAGAGCACGTAAAACAATTTTGGCTTACATAGAAATGCTTTATAAAAATTCTTACGTGTTATAACTTAAAAGAACTTAATTCTATGAAAAAATTAATCGGAATAGAAAAATATTATTTGGTAGATGCCAAAATTTAAAATAGATAATTCTTGAATCACATAATACATTTTATTGTACTAACTTGACTTTATATTTTTCCTTTGTATAAATACTTTTTCAAAATTGTTACCTATTTTGGTAAAGTCGAATGACTTGTTCTGGGCAAATCAAATTTTCCTTATTTTCTTGGCTTTGTTATTTTTCATACCAATTTAGTTCCAAAATTCAAAATTCTTCATGAAATTTTCAAAATAGTTGTTGCTTCAAATCTGTTTGTCAGCCTAAAAAAGTGTTGCACTTTTTTACAAATTACTATGACTGTTTTTTTAGGAAAAATATCTAAAAATTCAACACATTGTTAAGATGATATTATAGTTGTTAGCCTGTTAGATATTGTCCTTAAGTAATTTTAAAAGAAAATCTAGCAACCTTACCTTTGTTTACTCAATGCGTCTTGAATTTTTCTTATTAATACTTAATAGATTACTCAAGTTCTAAAATTAGTGTGTCTTATTCATTTATAAGAATATGCTTGGATTTAAGATTTTGATACACTATTTTTTATGGGTCTTAAGTGTATATATTTTCATTAATATTGAAGTAATGTATGAATTATTTATTCTGGTACAAACAAGGTACTTTTTTCGGGAATGTTCTTAACTCTATATATGATCAAAACGTGGTACTTTTTATAACTTTATCCTAAATTCTCAATCCCCAACCTTAATTTCATCTTGCCAAACACACCCTAAATGTAATTACTTAATGTGTTAGCTAACACTTTTCTTTCCATGAAAGAATAGCTATCTGGGAGTATATATCATCCGTTATTGAAAGACAAGTGTCTTTAAATCTCACGCGAGTTTTCTATGCATAATACTTTACACAGCTACAAAAACATGTCACGCGTTACCTGATATACATTGCTAATTAACGACTCGATACATTTCAATGTTGACAGATTTGACTGGTACTAAATTCCTTAGCCATATTTAACTAAAGAACCACTAATTAATGTCTCCAGATGTACAAGTATATTGATAATTTGAGAAACTATATAAGTCTGATGTTAATTTTCTTTATCGAATGCAATTTACACCGTCATATTTTAAAAGTGGTTCTTATATATGTTTATAAACAAATGATTTAATTTGTATACTCCATTTATTTTTTTATTAAAGTATATTGATAAGATATGTACATAATTATTATATAATTCAGATGTTATAACATACTTTAACTTCACATAATATATGTTATAGAACATGCGCGCGCCTTTTAGGGCTATTGGTATTTTGAATAGCCTGTGTTTTATAGGTCATGTCCTACTATAAAAATGCATTAAAGATTGTGAGCACGGAAACAGAACGTTGATGTTGTAACGGGAGTGATGTAGCTATCATAACGTTTAAATATTGACAGACCTATAAGATATCCCTTAATGCGGATCAAACGCGGTTTTATTACACCTTTTCAACGCGGGAAATATCAGTTTGTTTGTTTTTAAAACGTTAACAACGTGGCCAATGCGATACAATGCGTCCTTGCTTTTATTCTATGGGTGCAATAGCTGAAGCTAATGTACTATATTAGTACAAAAACCTTTATCAGCACATAAGGATTATTAAATTTATTCTAAACTTATGGTCTACAGAGTCTTGGTGAAAGGTGTTCTGGCTTTAGAGTGCGATTTAAAAAAATTGCGACAAGTAGATTAAAACAAAAGACATTCATATTCATTACATATCTATTACACTGTATTCTACAATACATTTCAAATAATAAGCAAGCATGTATATCGTTGCTAAGATAGATCGTGGTGGACTTGTGCTTTCGCCGTGATAAATAAATGCTAGCATACGAAGACAAAATTCAATTTCAAAATTCAATTTCTCAACAGATAATTCGCAGTTAAAACTTTAAAATAGCAAACCTAGCATGATTGCTCTATAACATGAAAAATTTGAAATACTTTTTGTAACAGACCCAATTTCGTAATCTCAATTATCCAATTAATTAACCTTAATCTCCGATTAAAATTACTTAATTACCCAATTACCGAAATCAAACCGCTAAAATACCTAACCTTATTATCATTTTCAAATAGCCCAAAAAGCTTAGTTATTATTTATATTACATGAATTGTTACATTTTAAAATCGTTTTATGATTTAATTAACGTCTACGTTTTAAACTCATATTTTTTTTTCACAACAATTTGCGTAACGATTATTTTAATAACTTTACAAATTTAAATTTCGTCAAACATATATTTTATACTTCTAAGAAATTATTATTTTTTTATTTCATGGTACAAGAATTTTCTTTCTTTTGTTCACAAACTTTGTTAAATTATTTTTTTTCGACTTTATAACTTTGATTTATATGTTTTGACACAAATTATATTTATGAATATTATTATCAACTTTAAAGTGTATTTTTATCTAATTTTGAGTACAAACTAAGCTAAATTTCAATATCAAACCTTAAGAAAACTTACCCATTATTTTGATAAACACCTACTATAACCAAAATAGGATAAATTTAAGCTAAAACTCAGCTCAAAACAGCCCCTACGACCAGCCCACTCTTCCCCTAAGAAGACATCATCATTTCACTATATTTTCACTTACACAAGCCACCTAAAGGTTCTTACACCTATCCTAGCCTACCTAGACTTGCATGCACCACCATTAGTCCATTTTAAGGCAGGATAAACCCCCCAAATCAGCCCCTACAAGCTGAATATATCCCCTCCCCATGTCCCTTTGATCTTTGCTCATCCTACCTCCTTAATTCACACTTAAAGACATTCTTGATTTATCTTATTTTTCCTTATTTTCTTTATGATCTTAGTTGAGGAATCCCTTGAAGAACAAGCTTAACATCATCTACTTTCAAGTCAAGTTCATCAAATTTTTTTCTCTTAAGGTAAGATTTGTCCATTTTAAAAAAAGGATGAATTTTTACCTATCACCTTACTAACTTGAGTTTTGTTTAAATAGGTTGAAAAGTTTTTTTTTTTTCAAGCTTGGATTATTATTTTTTTCAAGAACTATTTTGGGAGATTATCATTCTCGGAGCTTTTTGAAGAATATATTATTTTGGGAGCATTTTCTTATTTTATTCTCTATTTTGGTCTTAGTACCACTTGATAGCTAAAATTATACATATTTCTTAACTTTCTTACTATGTGACATTTATATTATATTTACTTGAATACGTGAAAGATATGACAATATGTAAGATTGATTAAATTTTATCTTGCATGTTCACTTAAAGTAAGAATAACACATTTTTTTGTGTTAACAATAAAAATAAAGTGTTTATTATAAGTTTAAGTATATGCATGTTATAAACTGAAAATTTACGATATTTTTATACATATTAATGTTAGAAATGTTATTTATATGTTTATATTATAAATTTTCAAGTATTATAATTATTACCCGAAATCAGTTTAAATAAAGTCACTAAAGAAGAATATATAAATTTGAAAAATTTTCATTTATATAATAATATTGATGGATATATGTTTTATTATTTGTAAATTTTATGAATTTATATCATGAAAAAAAAAGTGTGTAAAAAAGGTGTTTATTATGTTTTTGTGAAGTTTTTATTGTGAATGAATTTTGCGTGAGCTTAGGAACTTTAGGAGTATATTTTATATGAATTTTCACAGTAGATAAAAGTTAGAAAATCATTTAGGTTTATTTTCATAAAATTATTTCATTAAAATAGTCATTTATGAAATTTTAAGTAATAAAATATGTTCTAATATATTAAAAGGGGTTAAATATATTAATCATGGATAAATTAGTTAACAAAATCATATTATTATTTCTCCTAGAAGTTTGAACAAGAATATAAACTTTTGGTATTTTTTCTATGAATTTTTACTAAGTGTTGACAACTTACCGAAAAAACGCAAAAATCTTAAAATATAAAATAAATAATAAATGGACTATTTTGGACTTACAATTTTTATGAGACTCTTATATGGACGGTAGGTTTGGAATGTGATCATTGGATAAGTTTTTAAGACCATCTATTGACCCTTGTGAATTTTAAATAAAACCGTAAATCCATAACCGATAAAATATAAAATATAAAATAAATATTAAACGGACTATTTTTGACTTGGAATTTTTTATGAGACACTCTCACATATAGTAGGATTATATGAGGACCCTTGGAGAAATGTTTGAGGACATTTGAGGACATTAATAATTTTATGTCAGTAAATTAGACAAACAATTTTGTTCAAATGCATAGGCTCGTTTTTCTTGAATTTCTGGTCTAAAACTAACTTCATATAGCTTCTGGTCCTCTAATATATTTGTATAATATTTTTATTTATTATTATGGATTTTTAAATGTATTTACATGTTTAATCGATGAAAATTCTTTATTAAATATTACGAAAATTTTTCTTTAGGTTTTAAAAGTTTATATAGTCTTGCAGAGAACTTACATATCCCCTAGAACCTTGTCAAAAATTGTGGTATTCTCTTTATTTAAGAATCTTTTAATTATTGAATTAGCAAATATGTTGACTTTTCCTTAAGAGGATGTTGACTTGGAGTTTGACTAGACTAAGGTTAACTTATAATAATGTGAAATAGATAACATAAAGTCTTCTTTGAAACTATGTGAACTTGGATGAATGACTCTGATAGTAAGGAAATGTCGAACCACGGACCGACGTGTAATCCGGCGTCCGTGTTTCCCGGCAAGTAGAAATTTGGGGTTAGACAGAGGGTCCGAGAGAGTCACATCCTTTAAAAGCTCGAGCATAAAAATTGGTGGAGTGACGACTCCCATCATAGTTAGAGTGTGGAATATGTTCCTCCTCTAGCCAGACCCTTACATATATCAGATCCTCATTATTATGTGTGTTGTGCAAATGTGATTTTTGGGTCTAAGTAGATCCATTAAATGAACCTTATAGTTACCAGGTGTAGGTGACTGTAGCCAATATGTTATTTACATTCGTGTGCTGAATGTCAAAAATTGTTGAGAATATTCGAGAATTGAAAATGAGAAACGAGAACCTTGGAATTTAAAATCAAGGCTTTAGATGTACTTTTGCATATCTTGTGAATATATTATGATTGTCATAGTATTATATTGTTAAGGAGTTTGTACTCGGCGTTAGGCGCTGATTCCGATTCAAACGGTTGTCATCCCTATCATAGATGGTAGTATTTGCAGGAAGGTTTAGCTTCAGGTTTCGATCCAGGCCGCAACATTTACTATATATCGAGAACTTAGCTGCTTTTTTTTGTACCTTTCATGATGATTTGATGATGATGTTGTATCTCTTTTTATTTTGAACAAACAATATTTCTTATCAGATGTAATATTTTACTATTTTTGTTTAAACAAATTTTAGTTTATAATTTGAAGTTTTTTTTAACAGTTCGGCCTTTGAGACTGACGCGATTGTATTAGATATTATTATTAAACGTTAATGTTGTATCGAGAATACCGCTACTGTTACACTTTTATTTTGGGGGACTGGATAAAGATTCCACCTGTGAGAAGTTTAGAGTACGGCGCACTCTAGCTGATCTTTTAGACTGAGTAGGCATTATCACCTCTGGGGCTGTTATATCACTATTACAAGCAGAACTATCCGAAGCTGGAGTAGTTGTTAAACGAGGAAGTTCACCTTCATGTGCTGGAGGGGTACATAACTGTTGTTCTTTTTCAAAACCTGATCCCACACCTCGTGACAGATCAGATTGAGAAGATATGATAACCTTGAGAGTTGATAAATCACTGATAGATGCAGAATTGTCCCTATCTGGAATCGCTGGTAAACAAGATAGTTCACATTCTTGAGGTGGAGGGGTACATAATTTTTCTTCTTTTTCGACTTCTAATGAAACACCTGTTGGAGGATCATTTGGAACCAGCACTTCTGTGTTTTTTTCCTGCGTCTTCACTCACCTATTCAAGGGAAATAGCCTTCAAAGCCCATTTTAGTACACCATTCTTTGCTCGGGTTGTAGTTGGCCTAAGTTTAATGAAAATTGGTGTCATTCTGAGGGCTTCAGCAATTGCTTCAAAAGCTGTGATTTGTTCCTGACGTCTATAGAGATAGGTCACTCAAATTGTACAATCTGACGTATTTAAATAGTTAGGTTTGTTACTTACAGAACTATCAGGAGAATAAAGTACATGAACTATACTTTGAAACAATAATGCAACTTGCTCGTTGAATGTAGTAAGTTTGATAATTCCAGTATTGTCCTCAGCAGTAAAATTCAGAACCAACCTATGAAGACATAAAACACGTGTTTTAAGCTCATAAATAACTACGTGACGAGGATGTAAATTGAATGAAGCAGTGTAGACTAACGTAGCAAAAGAAATACCAACAACATAAAATATTATCCATATATCGCAAGAAAAGCAAGCCTTGGTTTTGCAATGCAGTCCTTCTTATTGCACCACTGATAAAAATAGCTCATTTCTTTCATGTTCAGTTTTTTTGTATAACAATTATTACAGCCCATAAATTTTCTAAGCTCGTTGTAAAAACAGTCACTAAGAACCGCCTGTATCCAATGTGTTTTATCTTGTATCGTTGCTGCCGCCTACAAAATATAAAAGTTAGAAAAAAACTTATATTCTAATTATTTAAATAATCAAATAGATTAGTTGTAGACACATTTGAGTGAGCTCTTTCTTATATTAGTATTTTTATGATTGATTCCAAAGAGACTCTGTATTTAGTTTTTTTTCTGCATTATAAATATTGGAATGGAAATATACTGTTTTGGTCTTTATGTAAGAAATTGTTCTAATCAAGCGGGCGCTCAATGCTTTGTGGCTTTCTAAATGTTTCTCCTTATGGTCGCGAAGAATAGCTCCATTACAAGAAACCCTGGATGTAAAGTAAAGGTTCTTAATGTATAGCACATATAATGATATATAATATCTGAAAAATTTAAAAAATCCATATTTTTTTGTTTTATGCACCAATGCTTGAGGAATTCTGCTCTTTCTCTGGTGGGTTTGGTGATAATTTTTGAAGACATAGTAGTAGACAATCCAAAACCTAATCGACAATAAAAGGAAGTGTCAGTAAGAAGTTTAAACAATAAACGAATTTATGGTAGAATAATATAATTATTATAAAAAAAAACGTATATTGTACCCCTATATGCTGTCACCCGTAAAGATGTAAAACAGTAGACAAAGAACACTGCAGGCTTTTCCTTAAAGAAATCAGCCAAATCATTCCATGCTGAAATTGTGAGCGGCTGGTTGGAACTATAAAATATAGTAAAGTACGTTTAACAAAAGCATTAAATCAAAAATATCCATCTATATCTAAAACGTCATAATAAAGGTTATACATCATTTCGCAATACCTGTGACCCGTGACTATAATTTCTGTAACTGTATACTTTTGATCATACATGTCGTTGATAGTTCGAGCATCTTCAACAAAGAGAATAACACGTAAGGTATTTACAAATGAAAGAATTATTACATCAATCAAGTAGCAAATATATATATATATAGGTAAAACAAAATAACAGTTCATCATATAAGCAAACAATAATCATTTAACAACTAAGCAAAAATGATGTGCAAACAAATCCTGTCATAAACTCCTAAAGTTCGAGGAATCGTTGTGATCGTATAATAAGTTGGACCACATTTCTGTGTTCCAGAACCAACTGATTGAATCGTTGTACGACAATTAAACATCATCTGGAAATCTCCGGCTCCCGAACGATATTTTTTTTCTACATTCCGTATTGTGGGGTTAGATATTAAATAATCATTGTCTTGTTGGATTAACTCATCATACGCATCAATATCATAATCAAATAAGGTAACCTTCATCATCTCACCCTATAATTAATAAAATAACAGCATTACACTGATGTATCAAGAGTTTTTTGCTTTTTTACTATTTTAAATAAAAGGCATAATAAAAAACATACATTTTCATCTTATAATAAAAGGCGTTGGTATTTTTTTTTCCCGGGAGATTGGAAGGGCCTTGATTTTGCTAGAATCTTAATCTTTAATTTATGTAAGTTACTTTTATCGGAGAGCTCTTTGAATGTTGTGTAATTGTTTTTCATTGTTCAGTATGCTGCAACAACCAAACGTAAAACAATAAAGTCATTTCAGTAAATGATGCAACAACATATAAATGCAACCAAAAATGATGTAGCTAAGCTATACATTATTACACTTTTTTTTTCGTATACCATTAATATTAGCAGTTAGTAGAATAAGAATATAAATATTAAATATTAAATATTAAATACAAATAAATGTATAAGAGTGGAAAAGCTAATGTAACACATTAAATATTATTGTTTATAAGTATCGAATAAGTATCGAATAACGAATGCGCAAATATACTATGGAATATATATAGGTAAAAGCTAATGTAACACAAACCCTTAAAATGTGGGTTTGGTAAACAGCAATAGTGTAAATAATTAATGAGTCAAATGACATCATATGAAAGAGAGAATGGTACATTAAATAACAATGGAATGATGAACAACCGCCCATAAAATATGGAGCATACACATAGTACACATACCATGAAGAGAGATAACACTCACTCACACAAGCTCAACAATGATGCAAAACGAAATATGCCAATTAAGGTGTCCACATGAGTTTTTATGAAGCTGTTATTTCATGTTTATTTTAGTATGTTAGTTATCCATGAATTATTATTACTTATCTTTCATTAATCTAGTATTAGAGATAATTAAAAGCTAATTGGTTTCTTTAAGATTTGCAAGCCCATTTGTAAAGTGACACAATACATTCTTTAAGAGTTAATTACTTATCTTTCATTAATCTAATCTTAGAGATTATTACTTATCTTTCATTAATCTAAGATTTCCTAGGCTATTTGCAAGCTCTAGATATGATATATTATATAACCATTTTTAGTGCCCATGTCTTTTGTATTATTAGATTGTACTTATATCTGTCAGAAACGATTTTAAAAATACCAATGTAAATCAATTTCTGGCAACTAATGATCTTAGCACACGTCGTCCATGTTATATGTTCATCGAAATATATTTCTTGGGAAAGCATATATCTCTAGCAGCATAGCATACACCTTTTCTAGGAAAACGCTAAGATTTCTTTATCGTATATGTCAAAATTATTTAAAAATTGTGCTAAAATACATTAGTTCCTGACAACTCATGTTTTATACGTATAAGTAATCTGGAATAATATGTGTATCACATTAAATATTTTCTTCTTACATCGAATTATCAAGCACAGACCTGGGAAACACAAAAAATTATTAAATTATATGGTTTTATACATTTAAAAAATCAGGCTTCTTGTTGGCGTAGAAATACTAAGGGTATCGCTCCATCATTATAACAATTCTATCTTTCTTGTAAACAAAAACATCAAACCACACAATTTCCTGGCAACATATAGTATCCCATCCCATGAACGTGTCAAAGAATTATGCCTATTTCTAGCTAACGCTTTCTGAAACAATGAATCTGGCAACATACACATAAACATGTATTTAAATGGTTCTTTGTCCACGTAAGCATACATTCCTGGCAACGTATACAATGTTCTACTCATATTTGAAAACATTTTTTTGGGCCTAATTTGCACCAAGTAAATTCTAGCAATATAGACTCTATGAAAATACGCACATTTTTCCTTTGACTTACACCTTCAACAAATAAAAGATTCCTGGCAACATATACCACCCCTTCCCATAAACATGTCTAAGGATTATACCTACTTATAGTTAACAATTTATTGAAAGCGGTATCTCTGGCAGCATACACATAACTAGGGGTGTTCAAAAGTACCCAACCCGCCCGACCCGACCCGCTGACCCGCCGACCCGCCTCATGAATGGCGGGTCAAAAACTAAAAAAATTTGAAAAGTCCGGGTCGGGTCATGGGCCAATTTAATTTTGATCCGGGTACCCGTTTGACCCGGTTAGCATTTAATATATATACTGTTTTTTTTAGGGTTTTCAATTCATAACTTTAGTCTTCATTCTTCATTTCATTCCAGGCTTAAGGCGCCTCTCCAGCCGTTCTCTACTTCTCTTCATTCTTCTCTAATTCTAGAACAACAATGCATGGGCTTATGCCACAAACTTTGTCCCAGGAAAATGAGATTGATCTATAGAAAAAGAGGACTCCATGATTCAAAAGTCAAAACTAAAATTTGTTTCCTTGTAAATTATAGTCACAATTTTTGTTCTTCCTTTTTGCATGAGCACTTGACAAATCATCCGAAAAACCTACCAAAAAAAATAATAACCGGGTACCCGATGTCCCAACCCGTCTTATCCGGATACCCGCTAACCTGGTACCCGCATTAATTGGGCCGGATCATGGGCCGTTAAAAAAGGTACCTGGCTAACCGGGTACCCGGCTCTCCGGGTACCCGATTAGCCGGGTACCCGGTAATGAACACCCCTACACATAACTATGTAGTTACATAATTTTGTTTTCCATAAAGAATACATTTCTGGCAACATAAATATATATTGGATTCACATGAAAAAATATTTTCTGGGATAAATTTTGCAGCACATCAATTTAGAAACGTCAATCCTGGCAACATAGACTACCCATTTTCTTGTATACGGCTATAATCTACCATCATTTTTCCTAGGTATTTATCTTACTACCCCTTTTTCTATAAAACTCTTTAGTTCTAAATAGATCCTGGCAACACATACGACCCCTTATCGCAAAGACCTTAAAAGCATTGGTAGAAAAAACCTAGAAATCACTTCTATATGTTTCTGGTAGTATAATCATTGATTTTCCTGCAACATTGCTACAATTATTGCATATATTTTTTTTTGTGTGCATTATTATCCTATAAATGTCTAATGAAATGCCTATATGTATCTATAAAATCATTTCTGGGATTAATCTTGCAACTGATGGATTCTGGAAATATGGACTTTATGAAAACATGCGTATTTTCCCTTTTGCTTCCACTTTTTCTTGAGAAACAAATTCATGGCAACATATTCTACCCCATCCCATGAACATGTCTAAGAATTAGACCAATGTCTAGTTAACAATTTATGAGAACTTGTGTTTGTCGCAACATACACATAATTATGAATTTACATGATTTTGTTTTCCACAAACATTTCTGGCCACATACACATACTTTTTTGCATTCACATGTAAAAACATTTTATAGGATTTATTTTGCAACATATGAATTCTAGAATCATTGTTATGAAGTAAGATATCTATGAAGTAATTTTTTTTTTGCAAAACGCATACATGTCTGGCAATATACACGATTCCTTTTTTTGAAGCAATGAAAAATGGTCTTTTCCTATATGTATTTCTAATGTTTTTTTTTTAACTATTTGGAGTTTTTTTCATACATCGTCTGGCAATGTTGTTCTGAGAACAAAAGAAACAACTTAAACTAAGATATCTAGAAGTTAATACGATGAAAGAGATAGTTTCTGGAAAGAATTACATCTTGGAAATTCTTTCTTTAACTGTAAACAAAGAAATAAAGTGGAACCTGTAATCGTGTATATGGCAGCATATACATTTTTATGTAAATTCATAATAATGTATTCACAAAAACATGCTTTTCATAGAGCATATATTTCTGGCAATATACACGATTCCTTTCCCTGGATGTAGAATAACATGGTCTTTTATTATAAATATATAATGTATTCCTTATATCATTTAATTATCTGATCTTTTTTATGTATATCGTCTGGCAATATGGTTTTGGAAACAAAAGAAACAGCTTAAAATAAGATAACTGAAAGTTAATACGAGGAAGGAGATATTCCCAGGAAAGAATTACATGAGAGCTAATGCTTTCATTTACTATAGACAAAAAAAAGTAAGTGGACCTTTATCATTGTCAATCTTAGATACAAAATAGATTCTTTCTTGGAACATTAGTGCAAATGAGCAAAGACCTATATGACAGCCATACGGAAAAGAGAAGGAAAATCAGGAGGAAGTTGAATTAACTTTGCGGTAGGCGGATCTACTCCATGATTTCGAGATACTCTACTTTTTTTTAGATGATGAGGTATAGAAGAACAGACAATCTGATATACAGGAGCAGTTGGTGTTGTGCACTCGCCTTCACATGCATGTATACAAATTTCCCTCTCATCCTCAAGACCTCCCCTTCCTGCAATATGATCATTTGCCAAAGACAACGTCATATTGATATCCAACATATCACATTGCTCACACCTGGCCTTAGCCATATGTCGAATACAAAGGCGAAAAGTTGTTACAAGAATCTGTAAACAATCATTTGCCGCCGACTCTTCTAATTCAAGCAGATCCACACAAGCCTTACTAACTCTAAAGTAAGGACTAGATCCCTTGCTTGCCAGAATAACAATGCAAGCCACATTAGAGGTAGTATTCAATGTATCATATAGAGGCTCTACAAATCCCTAAAGTAGCGTTACTTCTCTAAGTAATTCCTTGTAACAACCTTGTTTTTATATCAAAATGTCCATGACTTGTCACTCAATGAACCAACTATTTAATAAAAACCTCAAACTTTCCTAAAGATGAAAAAAACATACAACATAAAAAAAAACATAAAAATAAAAAAGCATAAAAAGGCATTAAAACAACACTCTAGTTACTGGAAACTCCATACACACATCTAACCAACAATCTAAGCAAATGGAAACAAAGCAAACACAATAATAACAGGTAGAAAGGAAAAAAATAACCTGTTTCCAAAATAGGAGGACGGTCAGGAAAACCAGAGCTAAAAACCTACAAGTAAATCTCCAAACAAAACAAAACATTATAACCAATGAACACGGAAATGATCCAAGCAATGCAATGGAATATATCTAAGCATATAAAACCAAAGCAAGCGAAAAAACAGACACAAAGGGGAAAAATTACCCGCTCCAAAGACTGGTGAACGAACACAAAACAAAAGAACTGCAATAGCTGCAAGAGGAAATACGTAAGTGCCGCAAGGATCACATTAAGAAAAGAAATACCAAGAACAGACCAGTTTCTATACTACTCAGCACAATCAATGGTCAAAAACAATAATGAAACTGCTGTGAAATTCCCAAAAATCAGATAAAATGCAATCCGACAAATGGCAAGCAAAATGCGTATATTACCTTAAATATGAACCTTGATCAATGACTCATCAATTACATCATGAAGAGCCGCTCATGAAACACGGAGCACAAACAAATTACACATAGCATTAATGAGCAAAGTTAATGCTCCCAGCCACACAACAGGCGAAGGTGCCAACAACGCAATAATGCCATTCATCAACAACAATTATGAACAATAATGAATAGTGAGGGAGTGAACACTGATGAATAGTGTTGTAAGCTAAGCTATATTTAAATATACATGGATACACAAATAAAACACCTCTTCATATACTCTTTTGAAGATTAAATGTTATGTAACGATTTTATGTAATAAAAAATTAATTTGTGATTTAATTCCTAATTAAAACACATTCAAGTCATATTAATAACTCCTACACTAAATAGTCCAAAGAATATCTTGTGTAAGTGGTACCGTTTTATCTAATCAGTATATATACCTCATAGGACTAAATTATAGTAGTATACTTGTAACTACCCCGAATTATGTAGGCAAAGACTAACTGGAATTTAGTATTAATCAAGCGGAAGCTCACTTTTGCCAGCACAGTTAAGGGGGTTACTTAATGGTTAAACCAATACCCAAGTAGAATACTTGAACCAAAACCAAAGCAATATAACAAAAGCCTTTAACTGTCTAAAATAAAGGAAAAGTACAACCAAATTGAAATAAGTCCAAAGTTCAAATCACATCTTTAAAATAGTCCAAACCTAAACAACCAAACTAATAGTCTCTCAAATACAATAAAGAGATCTAAACAAAAGGGGAGTCATACTCCAACACAGGTTCATCTTCCGCTCATAAATCCATTCTCTGTCGAGGTGTCATAGGGGTGTTTACTCTAAAAAAAACCCATAGAAAAACATACAAAGCATAGTATCAGCCAAAAGGCTGAGTATAAACACACTAGTGTCCGTTAAACAAGTTATTAAAACTTTTTTCCATTTAAGTAAATTTATTTTGAAATATGCTTTTTCATTTGATAAATCATATTATCATTCAAACCTAGTTCAATGGTTCAATTGTAAATTCAAATTCACAATTTTCATCATAAATCTTAAGATCTCAATGGATCCAAATCGATTTCAAACTCATATCATAAGCTTGTATGAGTACTCTGTGAGTCATCCTGTGACTCGTTTGGTAGTCATTTTACCCTCCTTGACATGTTCGGCAAGTGTAACACAATGTATTGTGAAAAATATGCGCTTAGCATTGGTGAGTCGTTTAATCATGCAAACAACATTTTAGAGCACGTTACCGCCCCTTTTTGGTGTCAAGTCTCGCCATTTTGTACCAATTCGATATATTTCACGCATGGTTTCTCCTTGATCCTGTGTTCGAGTGTTTTGAAATTGATTAGATGATTTTTGGAGATTTCAAGGGCGATTGGCATACACTCGAGACTGAGACATTATTCCCGGAGCTTTACCGCGACAAATCGAGACTGTCCCATAACCCCGACATAGCTCGTGAGATCGAGAAAGGAATCAAAGTTTTCAAAGGAGGAAACTACAGCATATTCGGCCGAGTGGAGGCTCCCATTCGGGCGAATGGGAGTTCAGCGTTCAGCATGAGTTTTGCAATTGCCACTGGGAATGCCGAATTGATGTGCTCGTTTTAGAGCACATTTATCTCCTCATTCTTGTGTCGAGTCTTGCGTTTTCTATTGGCTTTTGCATACTTTACGCATGATTTTACCTTGATCTTGTCTCCATGGTGCTTTAAGGTGTTTTTAGGTGTTTTGAGGAGATTTCGAGGTATTTTCGTTGCGTACGAGACTTCGACACTTGAATCGAAGATGACGCACGCATATCAAGGCAATCCCGAGTCTTCTAAGTCATTCCCGGAGGTGTCGTAAAGCTCGGAAGGCATTTGGTGCTTGTTTCAAGTCACCAAGAAGCCAAAAACAAACCATTCGGTCGAATGGCGCTGCACTTCAAGCGAATGGGTCAAGAAGCACACAAGAAATCAGCTCAAGCACAAACATTTGGGCGAATGGGACCATTCGGGCGAATTGTCCATGGATTCGGGTGAATGGCTAAGGAAAGCGGGCTTTTGATTCTTAAACTCTCTGGAAATGGGCGAATGGACGGTTGCTTCGGGCGAATCCCGGCTTATTTCAGCGCTGTTTTATTTTTCGCAAGCCTAATCCATGTAGGATCTTTTAGGGTTATTTCCCCCACTTTGTACAGCCTATATAAAGGCTCTATTCTGAATGTTTAGGGCATGCCTTGCTTGGGAGTAACCCTCTCAACTTGTTCATCACATTTATTGGTTTTCCTCTTTATTTCTTACCCTAGTTTTAGATTTGTTCTTCATTTATGTCTTTGTTCTCCATTCAAGCACATTTCTTTATGTAAGTTTACTTTCATTTATTGCTTTTAATGTCTTTAATGCTTTCTTTAATGCTTTCATTTAATGTTTTCATAGTTTAGATTCATTGCTTTCTTGTCTTTTGATTTCTTTATGCTTTCTTTCATGTTTTTATGTTCTTCTTCCTTCTCATGCTTTATAGAGTAGATTTAATGCTTTCTATCTTTATTGTTTTTACTTTCACCATGCTAGAGTAGTTGTTTTAGGGTTTTGGGTTAGAGAAACCCTAGGGTTTTGGTCTTGTGTTTAATGTTTAGGATTAGGGTTGAGATTGATGTTGGTTGTTGATTGATATTCGATTCGAATCTTGTCCTGCCACTCCTAGTGAGACATAGGGCGATTATGGGTCGTTCGCATGACTATAGGTCACTAACTTCCCCTCGATATCTAGAGTGTCTCGATCGATCTTCGTTCGATCTCCCTTGACCTAACCTATCTCTATTTCCAATGGACCTACCTAGGGTGGACCTAGTCTAATCTCGCTTTCTTTCATTGCTTTATTCTTGTTCTTAGTATATTTCACACACCAACCTAACTACTATACATCTTTCCTACACCAAACCTTTAGTCTAGCATCCCTTGTCCTTGTGGTTCGACCCCCGACTTACCATTACCCTTGTTGTAGTAGTAGTTAGGGTGATTATAAGTATTGTTTGCATAGCTTGGTTCTTAGCGTTTAACGACGCGTTACAAACCGGTTATCACGAATGCACCAATATTCGGGCGAAGAGCCCCATTCAGAAGAATATACCCCACATTCGGGCGAATGGAACCCAATGAACAAAGTTGCTCAAACCTACTGGAAATGTCGAATGCACCAATATTCGGGCGAAGAAGCAACAATTCGGGCGAATGGCTCTTTGCATTCGGGCGAATACGATTGTTCTACGCAGCTGTTTTATTTTCATTTTAGCCTTCAAGGGCTCTTTTATAATTCCGTAGTACTCTTATTTTTAAGGGTATATATACCCAATTCCTGTAGTTTTAAGAACGATCTAGCTTTAACCCTAAACATTCTCTACAGTAGACTAATCTCTAAGCTTTCTTTTCTCTAGTTTTAAAAACCCTAGCTTTACTTCTCTAGTTTGATGTTCTCCTAACTCAATCAAGTCATTAGCTTTTGGATGTATCTCTTTGCTACTCTTGTGGATGTTATCTTCTACACATTTTGAGACTTTATTTATGGTATGAGTATCTTTCTCTTTATTATTCCTAGAGTCATTTAATAATGTTGGTAGTTAGTCTTTAAGGCTATTTATGATTCCTTCCTCATTGTGGTGATTGTGTATTTGGTTTTGTTTGAATATCTAGCATAGGGTTGCTATTTTTATGTTCTTGTTTCCCTTGTTTTCTTTATTATTTCCTATTCTTGCTTTTATTGTTTATATAGAAGCCTACCATGTCTAGCCTCTTGTTCTTCTGGAATATTATGTTTCGTTTTCCATCCATGATGTGTGAGTGATTCCCTAGGGTTTGATTGGTGAAACCCTAGAGTTGGAACCCCTTATTCATGAGTTAGGGTTTAGATGAAACCTACTCAATCAACATAGTGATTCATTTGGAATCTTGTCCTGCCACTCCTAAGGAGATATAAGGCGATTATACGTTGTTCGATTGGTCTTAGAACCGTCAACTTCCTCTCATTGTTGAATTCATTGATGATTGAAGGTCACTAACTCACCTTAATGCATGAATGTTTGTGGTACCTCTCTAGGGTGGAACCAATCACTCTAGTATTTTCTCTCCTTGATTTATACTAATTGTAGCATTATACACAATCCGAGTTTTAAATTGGTTTCATTCACTTAAACCCCCTAAAAGCCCTATATTGAGGTCTCATGTTTAAAGAGTTCTGTCCCTGTGGTTCCACCCCTTACCTCTGGTATACGTGTGCAGAGTTAGGGTAATATAAATATAGTTTGTGCAACCGGATTTTTAACGTACGACCCTAAAAACGGTTATCAAAATGGCGTTGTTGCCGGGGACAAGGCGTTATAGTTAAGCTAGCGTAGATCTTGATATAGTTTTCTTTATTTTGTCAATTATTATTTGTTTTTCAGTATGTACGTGTGGTTGGCAGTTGTGTTTGCATGCGATATAGCACGCGCAGGTCCAATCAACCGTTAGTGTCGTTTGATACTGAGGTCCAACGCATACGAAGGCCTACTCCACAACCACCTCCCAATGCTCCTGCTGCTGAAATGGCCGACGAGCATCAATTATTTGGCCAATTTGGGACACCTGGGTCCCAAGAGTATCCTAGAGGGGTGGTGCTTCCTGTGGTCGCGACCACGTTCCAAATCTTCCCTCTGTACACAAGGATAGTGAAGGAAAAAACCATTCAGTGGGTTGAAGAATGAGTGCCCGCTCCAACACCTTGATACATTCTTTGAGACTTGTGGATTAGGTCCGCAATGCCCTAACAAACTAGACTACGCCAGCTACATCTCTTCCGATTGGGTTTGGTAGGTGATGCCTAAGATTGTTATGATTGTATAGATCCAAATTCCATCACTACCTGGAGCCAACTGAAAACTGCTTTCTTAGAGAGATTCTACCCAACCTTGAGAACCGAAGATTGGCGGAAGAAAATAGCCGCTTTCACACAAGATGATGAGGAAAACCTAAAAGCTGCATGGAGTAGGACTAAGAGGATGATAAGAGCTTGCCCCCACCATGAGTATGGTGAAAATTATCTTAATACATTTTTCTATGATGGCTTAAATGACTCCACCAAGTCACTTCTAGACATAGCAGTGGGCGATCAACTCTCGAAAATTCCTTGCAATCAAGTGAAAGCCAGGATCGAGGATGTCGCCAAAAACCATTGTTGGAGTGGAGCGAGAAGCAAACGGTCGCCTAGAGGGATGATCGATACAAGCAACTTAGACACCATCAATGCTAAAATTGAAGCGGTCTTAGACAAGAAGCTATCAAGGCTAAACCTCGCCACTAGTGGTTCTAATGCCTCATCCGCTCGCGAAAAACATTTTGGTTGTGCTATTTGCGCAGGAACAAACCATGATACCTCGTATTGCGTGGTCACACTCTCCGAACATGTAGCGGCGGTGGGATATGTGTCTTACCATCAAGACGCTCCGGTGATGAGTTATGATAGGTATGGGTATTTTCAAGAGAATGTAGCAGCTGTGGGGTACAACAACCAAGGTCAAGGGTATAGTCAGCAAAGTTTCTCCAACAACCCCTCCTCTAGACCTCCCTTCAATCTCAATGGCAATCAAGAAAACTTCAGTCCGAGATATAACCGAGGTAACCAAAGTTGGTACAATCCCCAAAGCTTCCACGGGAACCAACCAAGTGGGAGCGGATCCAGACCTGACTCGATTAGACCCCCGAAATTTCATCAAGGACCTAGAGGCAACACAAATCTTCTTTTCCCGTCTACACAACCTTCATCCAGAAATCTCCAACCACATCACGGGCAATCAAGAAGTAGTGATTTGTTAGCATCTCAGATGAGCACTCTTGTTCAAATCAACCAAACACTCATGCAACAAATGCAACAACTCCAGACACAACAAAAGTTGTTTGAGTCTCAACTTGCCCAAATGGCAACACCTACTCCACCATTGTTATTTCCTCCTCACCCTCAACCTAACCCAACTACACAAGCTCAACCTCCACCACAAAACCCCAATCCAAACTAGCATACCGCTAAGGCCATCCATTTAAGATCGAGAACTCAATATGAAGGGTCGTCGGTTATGGTAGAAGATAGGGGGAGAGCAAATGAAGATGAGGGAGGATATGAAGAAGAGTTGAGAGGAGATGACTTAAGACCCTCTATTAGGTTGATGCTCTATTAGCTTGTAGCCTAAAGGAGCGCTTGCCGATCTAGGAGCCTAAAGGAGCATTTGCCGATCTAGGCGCCTCTATTAGCTTGATGCTTCTATCTATCGCCAAGAGGCTACCCTTTAGCCTAAGACCCTCAAGGAAAACTATTCAATTGGCAGATTGAAGCATAAAATTGCCATGTGGAGAGCTTAAAGATGTCCCTATTCAAGTGGGTTATCTTGTGGCTCCTTGTGATTTCGTGGTCATGGATATGGAAGAGGACCGTTACATTCCTCTCATCCTAGGGAGAGCCGTCTTGAAAACCCTTAGAGCTGTGATAAATTGCCATGATGATACCATAACTGTGGAGGTAGTTCAAAGAAAGGTGATTTTTAAAATCTCCCCATTCATGAGAAAGCCCATGGTGGAACAAGTTAACCGGATTGAGTGTATAGATAGGAACTATGAGGAGTTTCGAAGGGAGTGTAGTATGGAGTACCCAAGTGAAGAGGAATTTTCATTATGTGATGAGGAAGTTTGCGAGGGGTATGTGCGGGAAGAGTATTTTGAAGATGAGGCCGATGGGTGGACAAGCGATCAAAATAAGTTTGACCAAATTTTTGTGGATAAGGAGTGAAATGATGATGAGGGGGAGAGTTCTATGCCTCCCCGCAAGGTAAGTTTGAAACACCTACCCCCTAGTCTTAAATATGCTTATCTTGAAGTTGAAGGGAACAAGCATGTCATTGTGAGTTTTGAGCTTGATCACACTTCTTTGGAAAAATTGCTTGCTTTACTTAACAAATATAGAAGTGTCATTGGGTACTCACTTGATGATATTAAAGGAATTAGTTTGAGGCTTTTCATGCGTAGGATCCAGTTGGATGATGAGTATTTCTCCTTTATTGAACCTCAAAGGAGGTTGAACCCTAACATGAAGGAGGTGGTTAAAGAAGAAATTCTTAAACTCCTCAACGCCGGCATCATCTACTCAATTTCTGACTGTAGGTGGGTTAGCCCTGTTCATGTGGTTCCCAAGAAGGGAGGAATGAGCATCATCGAGAATGACAAAGGTGAAATGATCCCCACTAGAACCACCACTTGGTGGAGAGTTTGCATTGATTACCATAGGCTAAACAAAGCCATGAGGAAGGATCATTTCCCTTTTCCATTCATTGATGATATGATTGAGAGATTAGCAAGGCACAAGTACTTTTGCTTTTTGGATGGTTATTCCGGGTTCTTTCAAATACCCATTCAACCGGATGACCAACAAAAAACAACATTTACTTGTCCTTTTGGGACCTTTGCGTATAGAAGGATGCCATTTGGATTGTGTAATGCAACACCTACTTTCCCAAGGTGCATGTCTTCTATCTTTTCTGATATGTTGGAGGATTTTCTGAAGGTTTTCATGGATGATTTTTCTGTGGGGGGCTCGTCTTTTGATACCTGTTTGGTTCACCTTGAAAAAGTTTCGAGAAGGTGTCAAGAGACGAACCTCGTCTTGAATTGGGAGAAGTGCCACTTTATGGTGCAAGAGGGAATAGTCCTTGGCCATAAAGTGTCCTCACGTGGCATCGAGGTAGATCCCGCCAAGATTGATGTTATTAGGAACCTCTCCGTACCCACCACGGTCACAGGGGTTAGGTCTTTCCTTGGGCATGCGGGATTCTATAGACGGCTCATCAAAGGATTTTCAACTATTGCTAAACCTTTGAATGAATTGCTTCAAAAAGAGGTTGAGTTTCTCTTTGATGAACGTTGCCTCGATGCCTTCAATCATTTGAAGCAAGCCTTGATATCTGCCCCTATCGTGCAAGGTCCTGACTGGAGCTTGCCTTTTGAACTAATGTGTGGTGCTAGTGATGTTTCTGTAGGTGCAGTGCTTGGACAACAGAAGGAAGGCAAGCACCACATCATATGCTACATTAGCAAGACAGTAGATCAAGCGCAAAGGAACTACACCACTACCGAAAAGGAGATGTTGGCGGTGGACCACTCGGCATTAAAGTTTTTGATGGAGAAAAAGGATGCCAAGCCGAGGTTTCTCTGTTGGGTGCTCTTATTACAAGAATTTGATTTTGAGATGCAAGATAGAAAGGGGACGGAAAATGTAGTTGCGGATCACTTGTCTCGCCTACCGACATTCCCCCACGACTCCTCGCCCATACGAGACGAGTCGATTGAGGATACCTTGATGATGGCTTTAGTTGTTAGGAAATCTCTATGGTTTCCCGACATTGCCAACTTCTTAGCTTGTGGGGAGCTACATGAGTTTGAGTCTAGGGCTATGAAGAAGACATTTTTTGGGAAAGTTGGTAATTTCCTTTTGGATGATTCGTATCTTTTCCATCTCTGTGCTAATGGTGTCGTCCGTCGTTGTATGATTGAGGAAGAAGTCCTTAAGGTGCTTGCTCATTGCCATTCTTACGCTGTTGGGGGACATCATGGAATCACCAATACCACCGCGAAAGTTCATACATCGGGTTTCTATTGGCCGCAAAAGTGGGTAATATTTTTGTGAGGAATGAGATGCCCCAAATCTACATCCTTGAGTGGGAGATATTCGATTGTTGGGGTATCGACTTCATGGGTCCTTTCGTATGCTCTTGTGGAAATCAATATATCTTAGTGGGGGTAGATTACGTATCTAAGTGGGTGGAGGCCATTGGGATGCCCAAAAATGATCACAAAGTCGTAATGAAGTTGTTTAAGAACATGATCTTCCCTAGATTTCGTGTCCCTAAAATTGTTATAAGCGACAGAGGCTCCCATTTTGCGAAGAATGAGTTCAACAAGCTGTTAAAGTAGTATAGAGTCGTGCATAAGGTTGGTGCACCGTACCATCCACAAACCCAAGGGCAAGTGGAGGTAGCGAATAGGGAAATCAAGCATATTTTGGAGAAGGTAGTGAACCCGAGTAGGAAGGACTGGTTACTCAAGCTTGATGACGCTCTCTGGGCACACCGTACTTGCTACAAAATTCCCATTGTCACCACCCCGTTTCGACTCCTATATGGGAATTCATGCCACTTGCCAGTTGAATTAGAGTGTAAATCTTGGTGGGCTATTGAAGCCCTCAACCTCGACCCTACCCTATCTCAAGAGAAGCGAGTCGCACAGTTGAGGGAGTTGGAGGAGTTGAGGCTTGATGCATTCCACAACATGGACATCTACAAGGAGTGAACTAAGCGTTGGCATGACCAACGGATCTTGAAGCTAGAGTTCCAGGTCGGAGCCAAGGTGCTACTTTTCAACTCAAGAGCCAAATTGTTTCCCGAGAAGTTGAAGTCGAGATGGTCGGGCCCCTATGAGATCTTGCTAGTCTTTTCCTATGGCCCCGTCGAGCTAAAAGATCAAAGTGGTGGTAATTTCATAGCAAATGGGTAAAGGATCAAGACCTTCCATGAAAGCAAACTCCATGAGTTATGCACTATTGAAAAGATCCATTTGTTTGATGTTGAAGAGTTATTGAGTTGAGTTTCTCTTGGGATGTTTGATGATTGAATTCAAGTGGTTTTTTGATATTGGCTTCGGGTGGGAAGAAGTCACTTCAACAATTTCACCTCTTCTGCCCCTCATGCACCCATTGAGGGTGATTATGGGATGGACTTAGACGAGGAACAAGGGGGCGACGACGAGTAGGTTAACCCTGGGGACGGGGGCTTGTTCGCATGGTAGCTTGAGGGGGTATATCCTTCGTCCTCTGCTAATCAGTTTTGGTTGGTTGGTTCTGTTTTTCTGTTGGTGCTGTGTGGTTGGTTGGTTGGTTCTACTTTTCTGTTGGTGCTGTGTGTTTGGTTGGTTGGTTTGTTGCTGTGTTTTGCAAGTTCTCTACTCTCATCCTCGCGGTGAGTTTCAATACGATGATCCCGATTTTTTCCATTCTCATCCTTGCAAGAGTCTCATACTATTTCTCCTGATGGTACAAGTGTTTTGGTGAGTATTGTTCTTCTCACCGGTGGTATGACACGATTTTCTGCTCCCGCTCACAAAATCCAAAGTTGCATGTGTATATAGTTTAATCTTTTAGTATTGTTCTTTCATTTTGTTTGCTTTTGTATATATGGTAGTTGCGTAGCTTAGTTAAGCAGACAAGCAAAATAAAAAGCTTTTGAAAATGCAACCTCTTTAGAAACAAACTTGCAAGCCTCTGTTGGGATTAAGGCGTCTGATTATTTTTCGTCTAGCTTGGGGGGATCTGAGCTTGTTGGGTTTGTGGCTTGGATGACTACCTATTGAGGCACATTTCGACTAGCCGGTTAGCCTTTTTGGGACTCTTGCCCCATTCATTTTGAGTGCTATTTAGGGGGTCTAAGTATTTTGTTTGTTCTCCTCCAGCTTAGTCCGCTTCTCTAAGGACCAAGGATGATAACACGCTTGTTAGATTCAAGCTACATATCCAAATTTCCTACCATGGACATATAACTGACTTTAGGATAAGCCAAGTTTTTGCCTTTTCCTTTTTCTTTCGTAACCACGCTAATTAGCTCCACGTTAGCCAAATGATCCCTCTTTTAACCCAGAGGATAGCTAAGTGATGGAAGTATTGGTGTGTGTTGCGTGGTGTTGTGGGTCTTTTGGTTATTATAGTGAGAATTGGTTGTGATGACTCTACTCATTTTCACATTGCTCATTTTATCACTCCCTTCTTCCTTATATGCTTTACATCATAATTGTGATACACATATATACATTCATTTGAGTGAGGAAACCCTCCTCTTGATCATTATGAGATTTGCATATGTTTATCCACTTGAGTGAGGAAATCAATCATAGAAAGGGAGATGAGCTTGATACACAAGGTGGAAAATCATGATAAGATAGAAAATTTTTTGAAGGAGTTTTATGGTAGAGATCATCCGTGCTTATTTGAGGTTTTTGGGCTGATATCACTAGTGAGTAAAGTTCATATTGGTTTTTCATGAGATGTCTGTGGTACTTTTGTTTTGGGTCTCTTGTTTTCCTCTACTTTAGCTCCATATTCCCAAATATATCCCACCTTAACCCAAAGCCTATGTTACATCCCTTTCACAAGCCTGTTCGACTTGGTCCGATTAGTGTGTTCTGTGCTGGAGTATAGATATGATACAATCCCTAAGATGTGCCCCTATTAGGTGTTTGATTCTTGACTCATCTTTAGTCGGATGATTATGAGGAAAACACGAACCATAATCAAACACATGAGCGTTATTTTATATTTCTCGCATCTTTCAAGAAATAATTCGGGGAGCGTAGATTTGTGACCTCCTTAGGTAGTAGGTGGGATGGCCTGTGTTGGAACTAGTTTGGCGATCCCGAGCTAGTGGTAGATGTCAGTTACCGTGATATTATGCTCTTCGAGCCCATCATACTTGCACAACCATAGCTAGGAAAGAGTTTGTGCGTACGCTGCTTGCATTGTTTGTTTTCGTCCACCATATTGCTTTTGTTTTGTGTTGTTCTATGTTGATCCTTATGTTGTCGTGATGTCTACTTTGCTAGGGACTAGCAAAGGTCTAGCTTGGGGGAAGTTGATGTGCTCGTTTTAGAGCACGTTTACCGCCCCATTTTTGGTGACAAGTCTTGCCATTTTGTACCAATTCGATATATTTCACGATTGATTTCTCCTTGATCTTGTGTTCGAGTGTTTTAAGATTGATTAAGTGATTTTTCGAAATTCAAGGGCGATTGACATACACTCGAGACTGAGACATTATTCCCGGAGCTTTACCGCGACTAATCGAGACTGTCCCATGACCCCGGCATAGCTTGTGAGAACGAGAAAGGAATCAAAGTTTTCAAAGGAGGAAACTACAGCATATTCGGCCGAATGGAGGCTCCTATTCAGGCGAATGGGAGTTCAGCGCTCAACATGAGTTTTGCAATTGCCACTGGAAAATGCCGAATGCATTAATATTCGGGCGAAGAGCCCTATATACCCCGCATACTGGCGAATGGAACCCAATGAACAAAGTTGCTCAAACCTACTGGAAATGTCGAATGCACCAATATTCGGGTGAAGGAGCAACAATTCGGGCGAATGGCCCTTTGCATTCGGGCGAATACGACTGTTCTACGCAACTGTTTTGTTTTCATTTTAGCCTTCAAGGGCTCTTTTATAATTCCGTAGCACTCTTATTTTTAAGGGTATATATACCCAATTCCTGTAGTTTTAAGAACCATCTAGCTTTAACCATAAACATTCTCTACAGTAGACTAATCTCTAAGCTTTCTTTTCTCTAGTTTTAAAAACCGTAGCTTTTACTTCTCTAGTTTGATGTTTCTCCTAAATCAATCAAGTCATTAGGTTTTGGATGTATCTCTTTGCTACTCTTGTAGATGTTATCTTCTACACATTTTGAGACTTTATTTATGGTATGAGTATCTTTCTCTTTATTATTTCTAGAGTCATTTAATAATGTTGGTAGTTAGTCTTTAAGGCTATTTATGATTCCTTCCTCATTGTGGTGATTGTGTATTTGGTTTTGTTTGAATATCTAGCATAGGGTTGCTACTTTTATGTTCTTGTTTCCCTTGTTTTCTTTATTATTGCCTATTCTTGCTTTTATTGTTTATATAGAAGCCTAACATGTCTAGCCTCTTGTTCTTGTGGAATATTATGTTTAGTTTTCCATCCATGATGTGTGAGTAATTCCCTAAGGTTGGATTGGTGAAACCCTAGAGTTGGAACCCCTTATTCATGTGTTTGATTCGGTATTTCCAGAGGATATTTGATGCTTGGGCCTTGAGTGTCATTCGACCGAATGTGTGGTTGATTCGCCCGAATGTGTTGCTTCGCCCGAATTCCAGCTCCATTCGCTATTTCCAGTGTGTTTCAAGGTCTAGCTCAAAGGATCACATATCCATTCGACCGAATGGAGGGCATATTCGGCCGAATGGGCCTTGCTTTGCCACTATGCATCATCAATCAATCAAGCATATTTGGCAGATTCGGAGCACTTGGAACTTTGCGAGATACATAGGGAATGTCTTGAAACACGTGCCTCTTCTTCGACTTTGATGTCTAAGCCTCGAACTCGATTTATTTCACCTCGAAACCTCCGAAAACATCTGAAATAACCTCAAAACACCGCGGAGACAATAGTAAGGTAAAATCGAGTGTAAAGCATATAAAATCAATGGGAAACGACGAGACTCAACATCAAAGTGGGGATATAAATGTGCTCTAAATCGAGCACATCAACTTCCCTAAGCTAAACCTTTGCTAGTCCCTAACAAAGAGACTAGGCAGGATGACATGAAAGCACGGGGCAAACAAAAACAAATCCAAGCTACAAAAACAAAACTAAACTACGGAAAAGCAATAAAACCTAAGACTCACTTTCGTAGGAATCACGGTCGCACTTAGAACGTACGACAAGCCCTTTAAACCTCAAGGTCTCCCAAAGAGGACGAGTAAGGTGTCGTGAGAGTTTTCAGAAGGAGACCCACAAATCCAAAGCAAACAAACATGGTGAGAGGAAATCAAAACAATACAAGCTGTGCTAGGGCAAAACTCTTCCCTAGCCATAGGTGTGCAAGTACAATGGTCTCAAAGAGCGTAATACCAAGAGAACGACCAATTCCACGGACTTGAGATCACTAGGGCAAGCTACAACACAGGCTATGCCACCCACTACCTAGAGAGGTCACAAATCTACGCTCCTCGAGTTATTTCTCAAAAGACGTGAGAAACATGTAGTCACGCTCATGTGTTTGATTATGTTTCATGTTTTGCTCATAATCTTCCGACTAAAGATGAGTCGGGAATCAAACACTTAATAGGGGAAAATCATGGGGATTGGGTCATATCTAACTCCAGCACAGAACAAACTAATCGGACCAAGTCGAACAGGTTAGCAAAGGGTTGTAACGTTGGCTTAGGGTTAAGGTGGGATACATTTGGGAATGTGGCGCTAAGTAGAGGATAGCAAGTGACCCTAAACAAAACATCCATAAACATCTCATGATAAATCAATAAACACTACATCCAACAACCATGATAACCCAATAACCTCATATAAGCACAATGATCTCTATCATCAAACACCATCAAAAATTGTGAAATCTTATAAATACATGTGTTTCTAAGCTCATCTCCCAATGAAATATTGACCTCCTCACTCAAATAAACATATGCATGTAAATCTCAATGAAGCACATGAGAGAGGTCTCCTCAAATAAAGAATATGTATGAATAAACAAAATAATAAGCACAAGAGGATGAAGGGAGAAACAAAATGAGCTGGATAAGAATGAGTAAAGTCATATAAAACCAACAAACACTATCATAACCAAAGGCCCACAAGTCATTGTAGCACACAACAACCCCACCATCACTAAGCTATCCTCTAGGTAAGAAGAGGGAATAAATTTGGCTCATAAGGAGGCTACATAATGTGGCTATTAGGCTATGTAGATTAATTCTAGCGAACGTGTTATCATCGCTGGTCTCAACAAAAGTCGACTATACTGGAGAAGAACCGACACAATACTTAGATCCCCTAACTAGCACTCAAAATGTATGGAACTCACAAGGAGTCTAAGAAGGCTCAATCCTCACAGGCTAGTTGAAATGCGCCTCTAAAGGTAGTCACCCAAGACACAACCCAAGCAAACCCAGATCCCCCAAGCTATGTGGAAAACAGTCAGACTCTAGGTCCCAATACAGGCACAGCGCTAAGGAAGTACGAGTTTAAATAGGATCACAAATGTTCATAACAGAAGCTCACATGCTAGTCTCACAACTCAACCATTTATTGAAATTCAGCAAGGATAATGCAAATCTTTTAGGGTTTTGAAAGCGTAAGCGTATCCTCCCCCAAGCTAGCTCAAGAGTCGTCTCGGCGATTGGGAAAGGCGAAAGAAAAACGAAAAGAGCAACAGATAGGCATTATTGGAACTAAAGAAAACAAAGCAAAACATCAAATAGACAAAACCAAACACCGGGTTATCTCCCGCAAGTACTTTTGTTTAACGTCGATAAGTTCGACCCAACTAACCACCAGCTCAGACAGAAAATGAAAAACTGGGAAAAGAAACCATACCGAAGACCATACCCCATTCGCTCGAATCCATCCATTCGCCCGAATGAGGCTTGGATTCGGTATTTCCAGAGGTTATTTCACTACAAAAAAATAGAGCAATTTTCCGACTACCCAAAATAGTCGGAATTTAGTCGGTATAGAGCTATACCGACTAAATTCCGACTATTTTGGGTTAGTCAGCTCAGATTGGTCGGTAAATCGTTTTAGTAGGAAAATTGTCTCAATTTTCCGTCTAACTTGTCTTGTCGGAAATTAGTCGGGAATTTCCGACTACCCTATAGTCGGAAATTGGTTGGAATGCACTATTTCAGTATCAAACCAAAAATGACAAAAAAAATTAAAAAAAAATTTCGACCACTCACCCGACCAAATTCCGACCAGCAGGTCAGTCGGGAAAAAAATGACAAAAAAAAATTCTGAATAATCTGCCACGTCATGCCCACGTGGCACAAGTCGGGAAAAATTGATTTTAAAGGTTCGAACTTTGCCTCATTTGCTTCTAAAGGTTCGAACTTTCGTTTAACCTAGAAAGGTTCGAACTTTGGGGGTCATCTTCATTTAAAGGTCTTTATGGGTTTTTTTGGGTTGATTTTGGATTGATTATGGGTTTTTATGGGTTTTTCTGGGTTGATTCTTGGTTGATTATGGGTTTTTTACCCATAAAAACCCATAATCAATCGAAAATCAACCCAAAAAAACCCATAAAAACCTTTAAATGAAGATGACCCCCAAAGTTCGAACCTTTCTAGGATAAACGAAAGTTCGAACCTTTAGAAGCAAATGAGGCAAAGTTCGAACCTTTAAAATCAATTTTGCCTTATTATTATTATTAGTACTCGTATTAGTGCATTATTATTATGTTGTTAAACAAAGTATATTTGTCGAGTTCCGACAAATTACACTAGTAAAAAATGAAAACCAAATTAAATGAAAACAAATTTGTTAAAAAAATTAATTAAAAACCAAATTAAATAAAAAAAAATTTCTAAAAAAAATTGCAAATGAAAACCCAAACAAAATATTTAAGTTGTAGACACAAGTAATCATTACTAGCAAAATTGGCACAAAATTGTAAATTGAGCTTACCGACTGAATTTTAGTCGGAATTTGGTCGGAATTTTTTCCGACTAAAATTGAATAGGAAATTAGTCGGAAATATCAATTTTAAAAATTTTCTTTTTTAAATATGCGACCAAAAACAAATTCAGTCAGACATTTCGACTAACGCCTGTCAGTTGGAAAATCAGTCAAAAATTTCCGACAATTTTGCTTAGTCGGAAATTTTTAGTCGGAAAATTGTTTTTTTTTGTAGTGTTTGATGCTTGGACTTGAGTGTCATTCGACCGAATGTGTGGTTGATTCGCCCGAATGTGTTGCTTCGCTCGAATTTCAGCTCCATTCGCTATTTCTAGTGTTTGCAGGGTCTTGCTCAAGGGATCACATATCCATTCTACCGAATGGAGAGCATATTCGGCCAAATGGGACTTGCTTTGCCATTATGCATCATCAATCAAGCCTTGAATGATTTCCGGTCTTCGCGATGACTTCGGAGGTGATTCGGAGCACTTGGAACTTTGCGAGATATTCGGGAATGTCTCGAAACACGTGCCTCTTCTTTGACTTTGAAGTCTAAGCCTCGAACTCGATCCATTTCACCTCGAAACCTCTGAAAACATCGTAAACAACCTCAAAACACTGCGAAGACAAGACCAAGGTAAAATCGAGTGTAAAACATATAAAATCAATGGGATACGACGAGACTCGACACCAAAGTGGGGATATAAATGTACTCTAAATTGAGCACATCACTAACTCACCCTAATTAGGGGTGTTCAAAACCGGGTACCGGGTCGACCCGGATCCGGAAATTCGGTTACCCGGTTTTTCGGATACCTAAAATTGCGATCCGGTTCCGACCCGGTTTAAACCGAGTATCCGGAATCCGGGTACCCGGTTTAAACCGGGTCGGAAACCGGATACCCGATTTTATTAGAATGTTTTTTAATTTTTTATTTTTTTGTCGTTCAACTATACGTTTGTTTATCTCTATTTTCACTTAAAATATTTTATTTCTATAAAATACAAGTACAAACTTTCTAAAAATCTTTAACTTAATTAGTCATAAAAGATTAATTAAGAAAATGAAAGAATAATATTATTATTCATGAGTTTGAGTAAGAACAATTATAAAATTCAAATACTAGCTCTCCAAAAATATTTAATCCAAGGTTAGCTCAAGAGATATCATAATCTTTTTATTTACGAAAAAAAGTAAAAAAATAAAATTAAAGAAAACCGGATACCGGGTACCCGGTTTTCAAAAATTCGTGACCCTGATCCGGATCCGGTATCCGGTTTTAAAACCGGGTACCTGACCCGGATTATCCGGTTTGCAAAAACCGGGTACCGGATAATTCGGGTCGGATTTTTCGAATCGGGTTATTATGAACACCCCTAACCCTAATGCATGAATGTTTGTGGTACCTCTAGGGTGGAACTAATCACTCTCGTCTTTTCTCTCCTTGATATATACTAATTGTAGCATTATACACAATCCGAGTTTTAAATTGGTTTCGTTCACTTAAACCCCCTAAAACCCCTATATTTATATCTCATGTTTAACTAGTTTTGTCCTTGTGGTTCGACCCCTTACCTCAGCTATACGTGTGTGGAGTTAGGGTAATATAATTATAGTCTGTGTAACTGGATCTTTAACGTACGACCCTAAAAACGGTTATCACATATCCATTCTCCGTCAAGGTGCCATAGGGGTGTAACACCAAGTTATTTTATTACGTCATTATTTAATTGTAATAATGATTTTTATTTTAATTATGATTTTGAATTAGTTTATATCGATTATTCATGTAGGTATATGAATGCCTACATATTTATATTAAGAGCATATTTATAATTAATCAAATAAAGATGTTCAAATTAAACTTATACTTGTAATTGAAAATTTTGCTATTATATTGAATGTTGTCGTAATTTGGGCTTGTAAGTAAAAATTTGATTACATAGATGAGTAAGGGTGTTGAATTAAGAATAAGAGAAAGAAACAAAACAAATAAATCAATAAAACCCCCAAATCTCATTTCATTACTCATTTCCCTTTTCCCTTTTCTTCTTTCTTCTTCACCTCTCTTCCTCTAGACCAAGTATCACCACCATCACCAAGCCTGAGCCACTGTCGGAAGCCACCAACAGCCGTCGCCGGAAGCCACTAGAAGCCGCCACCGTCGGCACCCCCCTCTCACATGGCTTAAAGCTCTTTGCTTTTTCCATCATCTTCTCAACCCTTTGTGAGCAATCTCTTACTCAATTTAATTTCGTATGTTTTTGATATTTAATTTCTTATTATTTAGAGTTTATTATTAGTAATGGTTAGGATGCTTTTTCACAAGAGTCATTGTTAATTGTAATTAATATTTTTGTTCATGGTAGTTTATGTTGTTTATGCCAATAAGAGGTGTTTGTTAAGAGTGGTTGTTAATTAATTTTAATTGATTGCTAAGAGTTAATGGGATTTTACAATTGTTGTTAGGAATTGGCAATGTTTTCGTTGTAATTTTGATATAAATTAATTGCCATTTTTACTTACTCTAATCATCAATATATGTTGCATAGCCTTGGTACAAAAAAAAAAGGAATACTTGATGTTGTGAGCGATATAAGTAATTTCTTGTAGTCTCTATGAACCTTGAATAATGTGGTGAAATGGATTCCATGTCATTACTAACATACTACTTTGGTCTAATATATTTAATACATTACTTTATTCAATCTTAAGTCTACTAATTCGTAGTAATATGACAACACAAAAATATATAGGTTAGTCTTTCTAAAACACACGTTGTTGTAAATATTGGATGGAAAACGTGTTTTGTGCCTATATTAGAATTAATGGTATATATAGTGATAAGCAAGCTTAGGATTGAAAAAATTGTATTTAGCTAATTTTCTTGATATCATGATCTAGAACTCGCTTTAATGGTAATAGAGTACATTCTTTTGAGTGAGTGACTCTTATATGAGGCTAAGTAGACTTATTAGTCATACTTTGAACGTGTATAGTTCCTCAGTTCATAAGAGAAGCTTAAGAACCTCATATTTGGTGGTTGTGATAACTTTTTGTCTTGCAGCTGCAATTACAAGTACGCACATACACTAATTAACTAGTATACGCTATTGCTTAAAGTATTATCGATAGTTGTCATTAGATGCATTGTGTTAGAAGTATGAAGTAACAGCAAGTAAATTTTAAAACATGAATAGCTTTGGGTTTGCGAATTTCTCGAACATAGAATGGAATAGATGCATAGAATGAAGGTAATAGAAGTTAAAAATTATTGATAGAATTACATTGTGTTTACGTGAAGTCGGAATGATTCCTTTATATATGAATTCAAGTTGTATATGTGAGTTACCGGTGGGTCATGCAAACCCCATGGTTCTCATTGATAGAAAGAGATATATGTGAGTTACATGTGGGTCTTGCAAGCCCCATGGTTCTCATTGATAGCAAAGATATATGTGAGTTACCGGTGGGCCTTGCAAGCCCCATGGTTCTCATTGATAGCAAAGGTATGTGTGAGTTACCGGTGGGCGTTGCAAGCCCCATGGTTCTCATTGATTGCAACGGTATATGTGAGTTACCGGTGGGCCTCGAAAGCCCCATAGTTCTCTTTGATGGCAAAGGTGTATGTGAGTTATCGGTGGGTCATGCAAGCACAATGGTTCTCATTGATAGCAGGAGTACATTTGAGTTACTAGTGGGTCTTGCAAACCCCATGGTTCTCATTGATAGCAAGAGTAAGTTTGAGTTTTAGTGGGTCTTGCAAAACCGCAAGGTTCTCATTGGTAGAGAGTTTATTCATTGGTACAAGATTTATAGTGAGAGTGCCCTGTGGGTCTTGCGAACTCCAAGGGTTTTTCCATCAAAAAAAGATTACTCCTATGTGATGAGTCCTTATAAGAGTTAATGATCCCAAGGATATATTATGATTATACTTACTTTAAGGTAGACAAGCTTTTTAAGGTCAGGCGTTAAGTAGTCTGTTGAAGCCCTAATATGAGTTGACACTACGCGTGTTTATCAGAGTTTATGATTTTGAAAATAGGAGTGTTAAGACTTACATTCCACCCTGAAACACATTGTTCGGGTTAGAAAGGGAGAAATGAGATTAACAAGTATAAATGGATGATAAATAGTTAATAGTTATGCTTTGTGTTTTACGACATCATCTTTATACAATTTTATAATATAATGTTAGCTAGTCTGTTGACCTAATTATATTTGATGCTAGTTACTGTCGTGTACGTGTTTGTGTTTATGTTTGACTGTTTGATGACTTTCTATGATTGTGCTGCTATGACACATTACCGTTTGGTCTGATGTCGAGCAGCAGGAGGATCATGGACAGTCGTACCAAGTATTAGAGCTTCTTTTGCATTGCATTGCATTGAGAGAGAGTGATAAGGACAAAGCATAACCTGTGGCATACCATCATCTTCTAATTTTGTAGTTCTTGTTTGTCTTTTGTAAAGTTTGGTTGTATACGTGTTGTTATGAGGCCGTTTGTCCTCCTTTGTATATTTGTATTTCCACTGCGTAGTTTATACCTTGTATGGTTTTAAAGAGTCAATTCATTTTTAAAACGCAAGCGCTGACAGTGGAACCATGATCCATGCTTGGCATGTCAATTTGAGAAGCCGGCGATGAACCATTCTGCCATGGTGTGAGATTTTAAAGGCAATGATGCCTTAGATTAGTTTAATGTTTTAATTGCTCTAAGTGCTCTACCACATATTCGAGTTTTAGCAGAGATGTTGTCGAAATTTCCACCCACCTTTATAAACTTAACCTTTAACGTTTATTTAAATTATTTTCCTTTTCTTTTTATGTAACATTCGAATTTCCTCCGGTCCTTCACGATATTGGTTTTGTTTAAGGTGTCGGAAATTCAGGGGTGTTTACTCTAAAAACAAAGCCATTGGAAAAACATACAGAGCATAGTATCAACAAAAAGGTTGCGTATAAACACACTAGTGTCCGTCAAACAAATTATTAAAACTATTTTTTATTTGAGTAAATTCATTTTAAAATATGCTTTTTCATTTGATAAATTATGTTATCATTCAAATCCAGTTCAATGGTTCTATAGTAAATTCAAATTCTCAATTTTCATCATAAATCTTAAGATCTCAATGGATCCAAATCAATTTCAAACTCATATCACAAGTTTGCATGGGTATTTTATGAGTCATCCTGTGCCTGGTTTGGTAGTCGGTCTATCGTTCGTGACATGTTCGACAAGTGCAACACAATGGTATTGTGAACAATACGCGCTCAGCATTGGTGAGCCGTTTAATCATGCACACGACATTTGCTGTGACATATATACCCACCATTTAGGCTAAAACATTTTTGAATATAATATATACCTTGTAATTCCAATAGCAATTGAAAAGTCAAAAAAATATTAACTTTTTCCATATGATAAACATCTTTTATTTGCAACATAGCAAAACATACTTTCTTTACAACATAGCAAAAATCATATCATAATCTTTCCCACATGGGTAAATCATGCTTAACACAATCATATCATCAAACATAACCTTTGTATAATCATATCATCAAACATAACCTTTGTATTTTATTAGGACATCACTAGCATGCTTTCCAAAAAATGTTGCATGTACCTACGCTCAAAAATGCATTTAGGTACGCTTATATGTGAGGCTGATACATTTATCCACGCTTAATTAAGCGTGGCCTCTGCATGTGTACTAAAGTTTTAGGCACGCTTATAAGCATGGCTAAACGTCCAAATAGGCGTGATTGGTAGTACATTTTGGCCACGCTTAAAAGTTACCAGCCACGCTTATAAGTATTGAAAACTTCCCTCACTAGGTAAGCGTGCCTACATGAATTCATAGCCCATTGTTTTTCTTTGTGTTTTCCCACACAAATAAGCGCGGCTATCAAACACAACTAACATTTTAACTAATTTTAATGGTCAATTATTTTTAATTATTATTATTATTATTATTATTATTATTATTATTATTATTATTATTATTATTTGCAAACAAAAATTTTTCATTCACCATTAAAATATCAAAATTCAAGGCAAGGTGAGACACAAAAACAGCCAAAACAAATGTCAGCAAAAAATCCGGCAGCTTAACATAGAAATTATACAAGCTACCAAAAAAAAACCCAATTCATATCAAACGCCACCCTTTTCATTTTAACGCCACCCCTATTATAAAATAATATATAAAATGACGAAAATGCCCTTGGACTTAAAACTACTATAAAACACCTCCAATTCACACCATAACACTTTTATCACTCTAAAACTCACTAAAATCACACAAAAAATTTAACTTGCTAGAGGATCGGCATTCGAATCATTACCCTTTTCATTTTAACGCCACCCCTATTTTAAAATAATATATAAAATGACGAAAATGCCGTTGGACTTAAAACTACTATAAAACACCTCCAATTCACTCCATAACACTTTTATCACTCTAAAACTCACTAAAATCACACAAAAAATTTAACTTGCTAGAGGATCGGCATTCGAATCATTACCATAAACCGAGGTATTTTCTAAACTTAACTCGTTTTAAATTCAAAAAATAAAAATTGAAAACGGTTCACTGCAGCGTTTGATCGGCACTCATGGCACCCTCGCAAAAGCAGTCGGCATATTAATAATTGTGTGAAACCATGGTCAAATGACCTGGTTTGTGCGAGTGGGTTTTTCCTTTTTTTTTTATTTTTTTTTTTTTTTAATTTTTTTGTTTAATTATTTTATATTGTTTATAATAATTTATTAATTATGAAAATTGTAGTAAATGGCTGGAAACGAGGGTAAAGGTAAGGGTTGTTTTAGAGGCCTATTGAGCGGCCACAACTCTAGACCGACTATACTTAGGGGGGACCCCCATGAGAGAGGGGTAACGGGTTCTGCTAGGAGAGCTAGGCAGGAAGAGGCGGCCAGATATAGTCAGGCCGCTCGTTCGAATACGTTGGAACAAGTGCGTACTCGATTTGAGCATCAAACGAGCTTGTGTAGTGATACGCTTGGCTCAGGGGATAATGATACCGACTACGACGAGTCTTTAGGTGATGGAGAGCCGGTTAGAGAGCCTGTTGATTGGGCTTTACATAGGGGGGCTGGCGGTCAGTTTAAGCGTAAAGCTTATAGCTCTGCTGGCCACTCTGATCAGGCTGGAGGCAGCCAGGTGGAGGATGCGACTCCACAAAGGCGGAGGCACTCGCAGTCTACTGATGCGGACTGGATTATCACATCACCGCAGCCCGGGGGTCCGATCGATACCCGTTTGATACCCAGCTACGGGGGGCACATTGCGAGGGTTATTTATGAGGGATTAGAGCGTACCCCTCCTGTTTTGGATTGTCGGCTTAGGAAGAGGACGGTGGATGCGATCATCAGACTGTTGGACATGTCTGATGAGCTATACCAGGTTTTACCTGCGAGTTCCCTAGGCCGTCTACCGTACATTATGCACCAGCACATTGACAGTGCTCTTATATCGGCCTTTGTGGAGAGGTGGCAGCCTGATACAAACACCTTCCACATGCCTTGGGGCGAGATGACTATTATGTTGCACGACGTGCAACGCATTTTAGGTCTTGGTCTGAATGGTGCTTTGCCTGCTGATCCTGCTGATGGGCAGTGGAAGATGGCCCTGGCTGGTTTGTTTGGGGAGCCGGTCGCTGAGCTTCGGAGAAAGGGGTATTTTAAAGACGGTAGCATTAACGTTAGTGACATGTTACAGCTGTGCCATGAGCTCCCCCTGTTCTTCTAAGTGGAAGAATTAACCAAAACCTATAAGTATTACAGTCGGCAGCACCATAATAAGCAATGGCGATATTGAGAAACGTTGCTGCAGCATACATATTTATAGCGTCCATCCAATGATCGAAACTAGCTGGTCCATGTGCATGTCCACCAATCCTGTGTATAGCATTCTCGCACGATTCCGGAGACAAATAGAGGCGTGTGTATTGCTGTCTGTGTTGTTGCATTTCAAGCGCCATTGATCGTCGTAAAAGAGGCCAAGCATCCTCGCCCCCCATCTCTGTAACGGTAAGCTCTCTAAAACCACAATTACCGTCACCTAGAACATCAATCCAATCAAACAGGTACGGAGGAAGAATGTAAGGAATGTACTGTGGCCATGAAAACATAGAAAAATCACGACCTGCTGCACCATCTCAAAGAAACAGATTCATCAGCATTCAGAGGAATAAGACTAACATAAAAATAAAGGAAGTATAGGACATTTACCGGATAGGTTGAAACTAAAGTTGATTCCAGCTGATGATTGAGTTGTTCTACCACTTGATCTTCCGCTAGATCTCCCGCGTGATGAAGACGAAGAACCCCGACCCCTTGAGGATGATCTGCTATATTCAAATGCGCTTTTGTTTCTCTTTAGGGTTCTACTTGTCGCTGGTCTTCCCTTCCTTGGTGGACTTGCTTGGGGCTCAGGTATATCAGTACCATCGGGATGTAATTCGTCTTCTAGTACCTGAGACATGCGTCTAATAACCGCCAGATCAGCGTTTAATACTTCATCCACCAAGGATTGAAAGTAATCTTTGTCATGATGGACTGCCTGGCGAACTTGTTCGTTTGGGTATTCGTCAGCCTTTGCGTACTGCAATGTTCTTCAAAAGTAATGTATGTCGTCCAAGTACAACCCGCCGTGTGACTTCTCTGCATAAAACTGATAACATGCGCATGGTAGACCATGAGTGTATTGAAGAACACAACCGCATCTGTTGATTACATATTCCCCTAAATCCAACATCCGGTTGCGCTCAATCGTCAACATTTCTAACGCATGAATGGAAACTTTACGATATAGCAGTTTATAAGTACGAAGTTGACTGTTCCTTGGAACTGATGACAAGGATTCCTGCAAAGCCTGTCGTATCCTGGTCTGCTGATTTGTTATCTGTTCGTGTGCCCTTTTGAATAGCGTATCAAATGAACTATTGCCACTACCGAGATAGTACTTGAATGAAGAGTGTTGACTTTTGTTGGCCCATTTGAGTTTTGATGATGACTTAACTTTTATAAACAAACAAATTGTTTTTGAGATTGTTTTTGTAGGTCATATATCCGATTATTAAAGATCGTCGATAGCACCTAAGAAGTTGTGAAAGAACATTACAAGTCTACGTTATATGCTGGAAGTCATAAGGGACTGTTCCAAATTGGTCAAAATCGAAGACTGTCTAAACGGAGACAATGCAGTGTTCCCAGCGCAACTGGTCAGAGAATTGGTCAACGAAATATTAAGAAAATAAATTTTTGTTTTTATTTTCCTTTTATTCAGTTGTACGGGTGGAAAAACTAATTGGCACAAGGAGATAAATTGGCAATTAAACTAAACAATCCTTAAAATAGTAAATCCTAAAAAACCTCCTTAAAATTAGGATATTATCTATTTTTAGTTAAAAAGCCCATAAGTACTTGGAGTAACCTCCAAGTATTCTATTCTTAGCCCTATAATACCGTGCCTCTACTCCCATCATTTGGGATCATGGACTTATGGGTTTAAGGACTATCATGAGGTTATAAATATAACCTTGCAACCGACACAAATTGGTGAGAGACATACAAAAGAAAAATCTGTCTAAGTGCCCACGGGAGAGAAATATTCATGTAAATTCTATTGAGTGCTCCCACAAAATATTTCGTGAGTTCTAAATCAAGAAGAGGAAATTTTAATTGCTTTTAATTGCCAATTAATCCATTAAATATTTCCTTGTGCTATTCTTAGTTTTTACATCCAATTTGAGAATTCTTTTGTACGGGTTCTATTGAGTGTGTAAACTTAGACTTGGGGAAGTCTAAGGGGGAATTAGAGAATCTTGTGTAAAGAGAGAAGAGAAGTGAGAAGGAGAATTCAAGAAGGAGAAGTAGAATAGGCCTAGAGAAGAGAAGAGAAGTTTTATGTAATAAGAAGTGTAATTACATAAAATATCAATAAGAGAAGTTGAAATCCCTAGTGGGTCGTGGCTTTCTTTCTTTTAAGGCCAAGAAAGTTTTCCACGTTAAATCTTTGAGTTCTTTATATTTTCTCTTTATTGCTTGAAGTATTTTTCATTAAATAATTCCGCAAGAAACAGGGCGAAAAATACTACTAAAGGCGACACAACAATTCACCCCTCCTCTTGTTGCGTTCTATATCTCTAAGTGTTTCTACAATTGGTATCAGAGCCCTGTTGAAAATGAATGAATAGGATGAAAATCTTCATCAAGGCCGAGAACTATCAAGTTTGGAGAGTCATCGAAGTTGGAGATTTCAAGGTAGCAACTACCAACTCCAACAACGAGACTGTTCCCAAACCGATAACAGAATTTGAGAAGGAAGATTTTCAGAAAATGGAGATGAATGCTCTTGCCATCCAAGAGTCCAAAGATTTTACAAAATTCAATCTGGAAGAGTTGGCTGGTTTCCTTATGACCCACGATTTGCATCTGGGAAGTTCCTTCTAATTGACGTCATAATGAAGGCTGGTTTCATGCCAGTTGAAGTTAGATCGTGTATATGTTGTCTAATATCTACGTTCATCCTAGTTGTTCTTACTTGACCTTCTCTATATACAAAAAACTGGTGGTTATGTTTGCCTTTTTCGCCTGGACACACTCTTATCGTCCAAGGTCTTTCTTCTGGATTACGGCTAGTTCCTACAATCATAAATTTGCACCCACACGCACTACTTCTAGAACCGAATCTAGCAGCATTATCTAGGCTACTCACATCACCCCTAAGTCTACCATGTCTATGACACCGTAAGTATACACTAACTCTTGTGCGTCCTTCCTTACGTTTATAAGAAGAACGTGCGAATTTAAAACCAATTTCTATTGCTATCTCATCAGCCCATCTATGTAATTCATTTACGGAATCAAATTCTCTATCCGTTTATGAGAATAATCTATGTTATCACCTAAGTTTTCAAAGTCCTGCAAATATAAATTACAACTTCAAAATAATTACTTAACTACATATAAAATAACACAATTAATAATTTAAAACACATAAAACAAATAAATAATTTAATTAATAATAACAAAATAGTAAATAAATAATTTACTTAATAATAATAACAAATTAATAAATAATTAATTAATACAAAACAAATACGTAAATAATTTAAAACACATAAATTTAATTAATAATTTAAAACACATAAAACAAATATATAATTTAATTAATAATAACAAAATAATAAATAAATAATTTACTTAATAATAATAACAAATTAATAAATAGTTAATTAATACAAAACAAATAAGTAAATAATTTAAAACACATAAATTAAATAAATATTTTAATTAATAATAACATATTAACAATTATATAATTTAATTAATTATAACAAAATTAATATAATAAAATAACAATAATAACAATTATTAATATTAATAAATATCAAAATAAAAAAAAAATTGCAACTCGCACAAATTAGGTCATGTGAACCATGGTTAACTCGCGCAAATTAGGTCAGTCCAACCATGGTTCACTCACGCATTTCAGGTCTGTGAACCATGGTACCCTCGCACTGTTTAGGTAAGTTGTGCCATGGTACCCTCGCGCATTTTAGGTCAGTGGTACCATGGTCACCAGACCTAATTCGTGCGAGTGGGCCCTTTTGTACGTTTTTTTTTTTTTTTTTTTTTGAAAAAATTTGAAACGATTAATAACTTACCGAGTCGTTTTCATGATCGTTTTGGTTCGCCATTGTTGTTCGATTGTAAAATTTAAGTTCTTTTACTTCAGAGATTTTTTTTAGCGTTTTTTAGAGAGATGTTAAGAGTTTTTGAGTTCGAAAATAATAAGGGGCAATAAAGTAAATTCAATATATAGGGGTGGCGTTAAAATGAAAAGGGTGGCGTATTATAACAACTCCCAAAAAAAACCCACCAACCATGTGGTTGAACAAGAACACCAACTGTGTCAAAATAGTAAGCAACAAAACTGAAAAGGAAACAAAAACAGTAGGCAAAAACTGCATCCCTGTAACATGTGAAGCCTCATTACAGCAAACAGTAGCACAGCATGGGGGACGCACAACAGCAGATCAACATGAAGGCCAAAAACAGCAGAACACCAAAGGAACAGCACACACCAGCAGCAATAGTCAGCTGAGAGCACATATAACCGCTACTACCCACTAATATCTGTCAATAGATAAAGAATAAAACAAGGAGACCAGAAGAAGAAACATAGAAGAAAACAATGAAACACCATCAAATAAGGCAATACCATAATTTTGTGGTACAATGTACTTATTTTGATGTACATTATAGAAGCAGCAAAACCGCAAAGCCAAGTAGTTTCACAAAGCAACAAAGCCCATAAGAATTGTCCTACAGAACAGACAATTAGTTGCTTCTAAAGTTAAGACATGATTCTTATAATTTCCACTTATAACATAGTTCAACTAATTAACCTCCATAAATTAGAATTATTTGCAATGTCAGCCACTCATTCCTAAGAAACTTTTAACATTTCCAACAATTAAACAATGGAGACAAAGTTTACAGTAGGGCATATTATTTATACAAAGAATAATTAACAATGGAAACACACAAAACTAATTACCATCTAGCGATTGAACGCCACTACAAGAAAAACCGTTTTTAGCAACATTAGCATATGTAAAATTAACATATGGATAAAGCAAAAAAAATAGCACCAATTACAACAACCAACATTATCACATCAAGAACAACTAAACGAGATTCACAGTAACTTGAAGGCATCATATGATCTGATATAATGGGTATTTTTCTAATATTTTGAAATTGATTAGTTTGTTTCGATTTTGAATGTGGGTATGTATGGTTCAATGAAACATCCATCCTACTAGATCAATCAAATTAAATTCAGAAATTAAAGTATGGCAATGAACCATCTAAAGTTCAATCTAAATAATCAGTAATCACCACAAAACTAATTACCATCTATCACGCACTACCTCATTTTCTAATTGGATCATTACCCATCAACATTAAACATCAAAATAGATCAAAACTAGAAAAAGGATTGATTCTTTCATAATAGAGAACAAAAGTCCAAAGGCTATAATAATAAAGTACAGATAAAAATCCAAAAACCAAATCAAGAAAAAATTGATTCAAATGTTAGAAAACAAATCAAAATGAAAAATTACCAAGTAATAGGAACTTCATTAGGAATTTCAACTTGGCATTCAATTATTCAAGATTAAGATGAAGAAAGCATGAAGTTCAAGAGGAAGACCAACAAAACTATGAAATTCAAGAGGAAGACCAAAAAAATTACCAAGCAGTTGCGATTTGCGATTTACGATTTTAGGGTTTGTGTATTAATCATTCCAGCAGCCGACAGCAGTGATCGAAAGGCGGTAGACGTGCAGCAGTTGGTGGTTTGCATGGTAATTGGTGTGACCGGCGTCCTCCGTCGTGGGTGGCCAAGTGGGGTGGATACGGCATAGTTTTAGGGTTTGGAGAACTGAATGAGTGAGTTCAGAAACAGGGAAAAGGGAAAGGGAAATTGATTTTTGGTTTTCTTGCAAGAAAGTTGTGTTTTATTTGATTGACATTTAGTCACACTTGTTATACGTTGCTGAATTGAATTATATTTATTTTATCTAATTGATATTTAGTCACATTTATAAAGGTGGCCGAATTTATTACATATATTATATTATTTAATTGACTTTTAGCCTCACTTATAAGTGAGTCTATTATTCTCACACATAATAAGTGTGTCTAATTACAAAAGAGTTTGCCTAATTGCAAAATAGCTTACCACACTTAAATAAGCATGACTAAATAAGTGTAGCTATATGCCACATTTTTTGTAGTGATGTGTGGAAAATGCATCGTAACAAAAAATGATTAAAATTCATTACGATTTTTCTAGGAAACCACTAAGATGTCTTGTTTAAACCATTCTTAAAGTAAATACAAGTTAAAAGAGTTTTAAAATTCATTCAAAACAACTATAATATAGTTCATAAGTTTATAACATCATTATGACAAAGATTTCTTAAAACACTATTTTCTTAAATACGAGATAGTTGTGCCGGTAATAAAATCGATAATTGATTTTCAAAATACATATTAATTCTACAACAAGGCCCAAATTAATTAAGTCATTATAATACGTCAATTAAAATGAATTTAAGGTTTTTCCATCAGATTATAATTGGTTATGCCAGTTTATAACGATATTACGATTTTTTTGACACTCTAGGTATTTAATGTTATTTAAATGATGTTTTAAATCCATAAAATATATAAACCATCTAATTTAAACTTATTTTATACTATGAGGCAGTAGGTTACTAATCAATTATAAATTTTTGATAGAATTAATTGTGAATTACAGCCTTGATGTTTAGTGGTTTTGCGAATTACAGCCTTGATGTTTTTTTTTTTTGCGAATTACAGCCGACATGTTTCAATTTAGACCAGTATCCAGGCCAAGTGACCGGATCCGTACAAAATGACCGGTTGACCAGCCATTTTACCGTTGACTTTTCCTTTTCTTTATATTTAAATTTTTTTGTGAGTTTTTTTTTCTTTTTTCATTTAATTTTTTCTTCCCCATCACCTTTCTCTCTCCTCCTCCTCCTTCTTCTTCATCATCTTCATCCTAAATAAACTTCAAAAACTCCATTAATTTCAAAATCTCCATTACTTCAAAGACCTAATTTCTCTCCAAAGTCCAAATTTTAAATTTTTCTTCAAAGTTCTCATTAGAGCATGAACAATGAAGAGGACCACTATATCCTCTTCATATTTCTATCTTTTTTTCTCCATTTAACACATCATTTTCTCTTTCCTCCCTATCATTTTTCACTATTCACATCCTCTTCCTCCTTCTATTCCTTTAATTTATCCAACATCCAAGGGTATACTTTTTCATTCTCTTTTCACTTTCTCTCTCCTACTCATATATACCCCACTACACATTCTTTTTCCTATCCAAATTTAATAATTGTAATTTGTGTAAATGATAAATATTAATTACTCAATTTTTGTATAATTAATTAATTAGCGATTATTGGTCTTGCAACGTACAAAAAAAATATTCATAATTTAATATTTTATAACTTAAAAAAACAAAGCACATACATTAATTAAATGTTCGGAAAACATAAAATTTTTAAAAATTACTACTACGTTTTTCTATTCGAATATTATTCTGCGTAGGAGCTTCCAAATTTTTCCCACATATGCTCTACCAAATCACTCTTCAAAGACATATGTATATGTCTATCACGAATCTCTTCTCTTGTAGCTAAGAGTGTCGTAAAATTACGATCATTATATCGTCCGGGTGTAACATAAAATTTTGTACCATTTGGGCTTGATGATCCTGCTACATTTTCAGGTTGTTCTTGTGCGAACTCTTGTGGATCTTTATAGTTAACATAAGTATCACGCTCGTCTTCTACAATCATATTGTGAATAATGATACATGTCATCATAATTTTCCATAGCATTGGCACACTCCACGCTAAAGCAGGTTTTCGAATTATTGCAAATCGAGCTTGTAGTACGCCAAAAGCACGTTCAACATCCTTTCGTGCACTTTCTTGACGTTGAGTGAACAACCTTTGTTTATGGGTTTGGGGAGCGGTTATGGCGTCAATAAATGTTGCCCATTTTGGATAAATTCCATCTGTAAGATAGTACCCTTTGTTGTAGGTATTTCCATTCACGTCGAACTGGACTTGTGGAGCTCGACCGTTGAGAAGATCGTCAAAAACTGGCGAACGCTGGAGTACATTTATGTCGTTGCAAGATCCTGGTGTTCCAAAAAATTCATGCCAAATCCATAAATCTCTAGAAGCAACGACTTCTAAGATTACAGTCAATGTTCTAGATCTTCCTTGATACATTCCTTTCCATCCAGCGAGACAATTTTTCCATTCCCAATGCATGCAATCGATACTCCCTATCATACCTGGAAATCCTCTATCTTCCCCTTCTCTAAGAAGACGTTGGAGATCTTCATTATTTGGCTTTTGAAGATATTCTGCCGAAAATTGCGCAATTATACCATCAACAAAGTGTGTAAGACACTCCTTCGATGTTGTAGCACCAAGTTTTAGATACTCATCAATTTGATCAGCTGCGCATCCATATGCTAACATCCTTATGGCTGCAGTGCATTTCTGAAGAGCAGTAGCGCCTTGCCGCATACATGCATCCGAATGTTGTTGGAAAAAATGATAATATAAACTGAGGGTATCCACAATGTGAATGAATACATGTTTTCGCATGCGGAACCTACGACGAAATTGACGTTCGTCGTATATTGGTTGGTTACTGAAGTAGTCAGCTATCAAACGGTCGTTTGCTGATTCTCGATCTCTAGTAATATAAGTTCTCTTCTTTCTTGGACGTGACCCCCTCAGCTCCAAATCCTTCGACGGTGGAGCTTACAATGTATCTTACTGCATCCTCTACCGCTTGTATTTCACGACTCTCTTCGACAAAATCCATCAACATATAGTCATAGATTTCATCCTCACTTGAACTAGAAGAACGAGAATCAATGTTCATCTAGTTGGAGTAGCCGTTTCCTCAATTGGTGTATCCGGACCTGATCTAGGTACTTGCATTATTTCAGGGCTCCATTTATCAAATTTTCTCATAATATTGAAACAATGCATTAATTGAAATGGTTTACCGTTGTTCGATTTTTGGTAAACTTCAAAGGCACGTTTCTCCACGTCTGCATCTGATTCTCTACTTTTTTTGTGGCATAATTCATAACTGTAAACCTCCACCCATTTTGAAACTTTACCGTTGATATGATCCCAACGTTGTTGTATAGACTTTGAGGTCCGTTCACGAATTTCCCCAGGATTCTCAGCTCGCACAATCTCATAATGTTTAAAGATTTCCATCCATAAGCCGGCCTTTCTTGTGTTTGTGTTTCGTACTACATCTCCTCCAGCATTGATGTAGCCCGAAACAATTGCATTATCCTCAGCAACGCTCCAAGCCGCCTTTTGTCTGGTTTTCTCTTTAGCTGCGACAAAGAGTTCTCGTGGAACCGCTTCAACATCAACCTTCTCTATATCATCAAGATGTCTTGTCGCCCTTAATTCCGAAGTCGGAGTAGCATTGTAAGAACCTTCACAACCCGGTGAATTCTCCATTTGTTGAGTAAAATGTTCGGAAACGGGAAATGATGGATTATTTTCAGAAGATTGTTGAAAAGGTATATAGTTTTGATAATTTGGATTCATTGGTCTAGGTTGAGAACCAAAACATTGTAAAGCAGCTTGAAATTGAGGATTATTAATGATATTTGGATCAAAAGGGGGTGTATTTGAGCTATTTTGAGGGTTTGGGTAGTATGGAAAGTTGAAATTTCTTCCATAATTTGGATTATTTGGATCCATAATTAAGAATATGATAATGTGAATGAATTTATCAACAAGTAAATGAGTTTAGATGGGTAGTAAAGAAGAGAGAGAAAAGACCAAAAATTTAAAGTGTGAGAAATATAGCCAAATTTAGGTTCTATTTATAGAGAAAAAAAAATAGAGATGTTGGTGAAATTATTTTGAAATTTTTCTTTACCGTTTTTTTTATGACCGTTTTAAATAATACCGTTATAAATAATCCAACTTAAATTCAAAACAATCAAAATGTGCCAAGTGGAGTTTTCCCCTCTTTTTCTTCCTCCCACGTGAGTTTTCCTATGCCTTTTGTCCATATGCAATCCTCTTCATTCTATCTACTTCCTCTTCAAGAAGAGGATGCATCCATTTCCTCTTGCCCAAGAGGATGCTCACTTCCTCCACACATCCAAGAGGATGGGTTAAAGGAGCTAAAAGTAAGTTAAGAGGATGATATATCCCCACCAATGTTCATGGTCTTAATCTTCTTCCCCTAATATTTAACTCAATCCACCATTGAAACTCCATTAAAATTCCATTCAATATTTTCAACCACATTCAGATTTAAACAAAAATTAACTAGTATTTATCTTCAATGGTCTGAATTGGAGGGTCAAATTACCCCATTTATCATTTCTGCATTTTTAACTAATCAAAGATTCCATCTTGAAAACCCAAATCTTACTACACGGGACTAAATTTTGAAAGCCCCTTTCCATTTCTACCACACACGATTGATCGTTTAACCTAGATTCCATCTTGAATTATAGTTTATTTTATTGTTGTAATTCTACTTTAGAGGACTTTAGTTGCACAAGTGTTTTCATAAGTTTCTTGCCAAAACCTTGAATTTTGTGAACTTTCAGTTTCAGATTTGTGGTCAAGGAGAATTTTCATAATGTTCTGCATTTCCACATACAGTGAGATTATTGTATTTTTAAAATTATAAATTGATACATTCTTCTACTTACTCAACGATTTGGATGGATGGAGAACAACCATTATCACTATGCAAATTGGTAAACTAATTAATATGTTCAGATCAGATAGTCTACTAAGTTGAATAAGTCACCATTAAAGCTTCCCCATAATTGAAATTTAGGGTTAAATCTCAAATTGACTAAGATGGGTAAAATTTTAAGGGATAAAATCTGGTCTTTGAAGATTAATGGGGACTTTGAAGATTAATGGAGTTGAAGTTTATTAGGGATGAAGAAGACGAAGAAGAAGAAGAAGAAGAAGAAGAAGAAGAAGAAGAAGAAGAAGAAGAAGGAAGAGGAGAGAGAAAGGTGATGGGGAAGAAGGAATTAAATGAAAAAAGAAAAAAAAAACTCACAAAAAATAAAAATATAAAGAAAAAGAAAAGTCAAAGGTAAAATACATGGTCAACCGATCATTTTGTACGAATCCGGTCACCTGGCCTGAATACTGGTCAAAATTGAAATATGGTTGCTGTAATTCGCAAAAAATATATCGCTGTAATTCGCAAAACCACTAAATATCAAGGCTTTAATTCACAATTAATTCTTTTTGATATAAGTCTATTTTTACCCAAATTTAATTAACAATATAACACCTTTAAATAATTAAACAATTTTTATTAATTTGATAAATTATTAAATAATTAATAATTAGAGAATAAAATTTTACCAAAGTTTTAAAAGTCATATAATACTCTTATTAGCCCATTTAAACTTATAAATATTATTTATGATATTTTATTTTCTTATATAGTCGTTTTAACGATAAATAAAATAAAATCGATTTTAATCTATTTAAGTCCGAATAAAATAATATAAAAATATAATAATATTCCATAAAATAATTTAAGGAATATGAAATCTTAAATAACCATTAAAAATCGTGTGGGAAATTTTTATTAATTAATAGTGTTATTTTACCGATAAACCGAATAAAATTTATTTAAGTCCATATATGGTCACGAAAATCTATATAAGTTTTTGAACATGTATCCACTGTTGATATAAGTGTCTCATAATGTTTTCATGTCCAAACAGTGTCATTTAGTATTTAATTTATATTTTACTGTTTTCTAACTTACCGAATATTAATAACCGAGTAAAAATTAGTAAGGTCCTTAAACGTCAACAAAATCTTGCCAAAACTTTACCAACTTTATCTAATATCCATAGGAGTATGTGATAAAAATTTCAAGTCCATATGTCTTCATTAGTAATTATTTTATATGTTACTATTTCACAATTTACCGATAAACAATTTAACGATTATTCAAAAATCATTAAAAATTCCAAACTAAATATATTCTAGCCAAATATTGTTGGAGACATTATAATATGGTTTTATTAATTAGTTTTTATGATCAAGAGTTTATTTAATACCATGTTTTATAATAAGAGTATTTAACACCTTAAAATTCATTAAAATATCGATTTAACGAATAAATTTAAACAAAAATATTCAAGAATTTTTTTTATCATATAGCGAATGGAATTTACTTTTAAAATGCATTTCAAATGTTTTTCAAGTCCATATAACCATTTCTATCGTAATTACTTCCACAAAGTAGTGTAGTGTAAATCGTGGCTTTACACATGCAACAATTTATAAAATTAACATGCATGATGCCCACAATAATAATACATGTAATAAATCATTACATACTCAAAATTATCATTTTGATATCATTTTTCAAGATTTAAGAACTTCTCTTTGGGAATTTTATTTTTAAAAAAGTTTATACAAAACTTTCCCAACTTGTTCTTAAATCCATTAAAAATAACCTCATGTGACATACGTCGACTCCAAGCCTATATAAATATTCCGTAAGCTCCTACATAAGCTAGTATACGTTCTTAGAAGTGGTTCTCACTTTGGGTCGTTGCCCTTTTAGTTTGAACCAGGGGCGAAGCCAGGATTTTGAATTAGGGGGGGGCCAAATTGTCGATGTGGTAGAAACTTTTTTACAATATAAAAACTAGAGTTGTTAGAAATAGGCACGATGGCTCGATATTTACACGACATTGTAACCGAATTCGATTTTATTCGACTTTAAAAATTTACAATTATGTAAAAACAATATGGACATGAAATCCGATTTCAAGCCCACTCGAAACACCTAACCCGAAATAACGATGACCCGAACGAACACCATTAGACACTAGTTTAACTATGAAAATATTAAAATCATATAGACTGAAATGAATTTAAATCATTGTAAAAATTATATTTAACAATAAATAAAGTTGATGCTTCTCTATAATTATAATTTTTGAAAAAATTAAGTGCTTTTAGCTTTATATATTTGCCTAATAATTCTCCAAAAAAACACTATTAAAATTAACATAGAAAAATATAAACTCAAACTAAAAAAGATAAATGTTAGATTATGAAAGATAAATAGTAATGACATTATAGTATAAATCTATTAGTCTATACAAAAATAATTGTTTAACTAAGGATTTGATCCATTAACCTTAGATTACACATGTGTTACTCCAACCATTGAGCTATAGTAATTTTTGTTATATTTTTACTCTCTTTAAATTATATATCATACTAGTGAGGGGGGCCAAAACCAAAATTACAAAAAACTCGCATTTTCGGCAAGGGGGCCGGGCCTCTGCCGGCCCCCCATGTGGCTTCGTCCCTGGTTTGAACTCCAACTCTTCAACTAAACATATATTGTATTCATCCAAAAATCAATAATAATTTTGGATTTCTAACACGCACTTATCTTTCCTTATTTGGAGTTGTTAAGCTAATACTTATAATGATTTGAATATATTTGAAATATACTTATTATGTTGAGCAACATAATTAATCAAATTCCATAATTTTACTTTAATTCTTCAAGTAACAAATTTTATAAGATTGTGAAAATAACATTTTTTTTTACTTTCGACTATGATCGATTTTTTTTGTATAGTGGTTTTATAAGTGATAATTTTCTTAGTTTTAGACATGAAATATCCATATTAAAATGATCTTAGTTTATAGAAAGATTCATGTAAAAGTGTTCTACATGAACAAGTTTTAACAAAAACTTATGGAATAAAGAAATGAACATAACTTACTATATGCTTGGTGGATCTCTTCAACTTTGGTGTCTATGGAAAGCTCTTGAAATGAAGATTATTTGTATGGAATACTTGAGTTTATAAATATAAATTTTCAGAAGTTTTTGGTGGGGTTTTAAGAAGATTTGAAGGATTCTAGTGTTTATTCGAGAATGAACTTGGGAGCAGTGTGTCGGGGGTTTATGACTAAATTGTTATTCATAAAATAGAGTGTTTTTGGTTCAAATATTTTCCTCTTGCATGCTTGTAGTGATGCACAATCTAGCTTAGAACAAAAGAAGATTTTGGGTAGGGTATTTTAGGTAGTGTATGTAAACGAACAAAGAGTATGTGACAGCCATATAGGGCTACTGTTTAGGGCTAAATTTGGGTGCTTTTTGTCCTCAGTTTGGTCTATTATAGTGTAGGAAAAGTTTATTTAAGATAATTTAAAGTTTGGGTAAAAATTGTTCTACATGTAACAAGTTATGTTACTTGTACTTTATGTTTAAAAATCAATTGTATATGTGTATGAAATATTTAATTTACTCCCATCATGGCTAATAATTAAAATTTTTTTTTTCGAACAGTTTATTGGTAGTGCTCAACTTTACGTTTTACCTCCAAAGTTTACGTTTCTTATTACGATTCATAACCACGTTACGAATTTACAAGTTTCTAATCATCGTAGGAAAATTTTCAAATTACTACCATAACTAATTAAATTATAATTAGTAACGAATAACTATATAAAAAAAATTAGGCGCTAAAAATGATTAATGAAATCTCATTAATTTTGCGACTGTTTCAGTCTTCCATTCGTACAAGAGTTTCGTCCTCGAAACAAACTTAAACTAATGGTGTAACACCCCGATATTTTTTCCGGATATTTTCACAATATTTTCCGATAAATTTAAATGGTTTATTAGTAGTATTATTATTATTTTTTTTCTTAGAAGAGTATGATTTCATTGGGTTGGACCATGAAATCTTAGCCCTTTAAGGGAATTAAGAGCATTTGAGCCCAAACTTCTACACTAACCTATTCTTATTTTCAAAACAAAAAAAAAATAAAAATAAAAATAAAAAATAAAAGAGGAGAGCAAGGTGTGGCCAACGCTTAGGGAGATTGTGAGAAGATTTGGTAACCTCCATTTTGTGGTAATGAAGAGTTTAAGGCAACAAGATTATTATTAAATCTTACTTATTCTCATAAATCACTTCTTACCCTACATCCTTACATTTCAAAACTTTGTAAGAAACAAGTCTCACAAAATCTCTTCCTCACACGCCTAGCTTTACCTTTTTGTTTCAAGTGGTGTCTTTATCTTTTGCTAATTGTGAGTAAACAATCCTTAATCTATTTTTATTTTAAGTTTTAATTTGAATTTCCATGATTTTTATATGTGATATTTTATAAATTATGTGTTTTTTATGATTTAAAAATTCATATGTAGAAGTTGTTTATGATCTTAAGGTTTATGATTACCATATGTGTTTAAGAGTTATGAAAATATATATAGGTGAGAAAGATCTGTTGTTGGATGTGGTGAAATATGTATATAATAGAAATGTATGCTCATGAAATGTTTGTGAGGTGTAAGATTTTATTTTAGGATCATTACCAACTACAGCCTCTAAGTTTACTCAATTTCAAATAAACAGCCGCGAACTTCGTTTATTACCAACTACAGCCTCCAACTTAACAAACATGACATCGAGACAGCCAAAACACCCCATTTTAACCCCATTTTTACCCTTTTTGGTTGTTTTGGCTGTCTCGATGTCATGTTTGGTAAGTTGGAGGCTGTAGTTGGTAATAAACAAAGTTCGCGGCTGTTTATTTGAAATTGAGTAAACTTAGAGGTTGTAGTTGGTAAATGATCCTATTGTTTAATATGAGAAATTTGCAATAATGCTAGAGAAATCTTTTTCTTAAAAGACATATATATAAATATGTATATTTTTCTGTAAAAAGAATTATGGTTGAAAATGAAATTTAGTTTCATAGGTGATCTTGGAAACCATGTAAATATGATTATTGAGATTTAATAGATAATAAAACAATTCGAATTTATATTTTATGATGAAATTTGACAAATCTCGTAAGGGCATGCTTGTATTGGGTGTAAATATTTAAGGGAGTAAAACAAAATCAAAGTAAGAAAATAAAGTTGATAAATGATAAATTAGTGAAATTTAATTGTTGTAGAGGTAGAAGAATGGTTGCAAAGTAATGAAAAATGAAGGGAGCTCTCAATTTTGTGGGGTAAATATTTATCCTAGGGGAGGGTGGAGGAATGTATTACCTCCATAATAGGGGTAATCATTTTCTTTTTCCTTCAATATTTTTATTTAATGCTCATTTTACCTTCTTCACAACTATCTCAACTACTTGGGATGCATCTCTATTTGCTTTCATTTCATTAGTTTGACTTTATTTTCCCCCTTAAATATTTACACCCAATACAAGCATGCCCTAAGGGTTGAAAAATGGTGGAAAAAGGTGTTTTCGGGACACTTTTTGGGTTGAAAATTGGTTTAAAATACTTAGAGTACATTATAAATTATGATAATTGGTACACGGGGGTTTTGACGCCTTCCGGACGCAACAGTGAACTCGAAATTTTGGTTTGAAAGTGTTAGCATACTATATCTGAATTTTTGTTTGATGTTATGTTGTGATGAAGTGTGTTGAGTGATCATGAATTTGTTGAAGAGTGGCTTGGTGCTAGATGTGTGTGTGTTTGATTGTGGCTTGAGAAAGTGTTAATGTATGCTTATTCCCGTATGTACGATTGAATTATGTAGGAAGTCAATTCGTGACGGGAAGTTGATAAGTACATTTAAGATTTGCTTTTTCTTTTTTAAGGTATGTACACGCAGTAAAACCTTGTATATCGTGGATTATTTGTTGTATAAGAATGATAAAAATAATGTATGGAATATATTATGAAGATGATGTTATGTTTTTCTTAATTAAGAGATACGAATTCAATAATTTGACAAGTAGAGACAGTATGACCTCGCTAACTTTAAAAGTAGACGTAGTATGACGTCAATTTGTGGAAAGAATTTACTCGCGGTATGTGGGGGCATTATGAGCCACCGCGGGGGTATGCATACTTAACCAAGGCACCGAGGTAAGGCGTGTGTCTATGGTAGAGACTTGCTTTGGGATTCTCTCCCCTTAATGTATTGTCTCATCTTTGAAGATTAGAGTTTGATCCGACAGTATGGCAGGCTAACTCTTTGAGTCATTTTAAATCTATAATGTAAATCAGAAATTATAATCAACGTATGGAAACCTGTTAATTTCTTTTGTGATAATCGACGTATGGAAACCTGTTAATTTCTTTTGTGATATGATGTTAATGTTACAAGTGAGGTTTTGCTGAAGTGTACCTTTGATCTTAATGATCCTGCGATGATGTTGTTTCCTTTCGGGGTTAATAACTAGCAGTGAGTTAAGTTGCAGGTTGGGGGAGTGAGGATTTTCACTTGGAAGAATAAAACAAATAGAGTACGGATAATATGAACTTTTATTTAACCTTAAGAATAGATTTATGTTTAAGAGGCGACTTTGCTATCGAGTTGTAATAATTAGACTTTTGACTTTATATCTTTATCTACTGCTAAGACTATCACATCGCTAAGTAGTTTATAATAACTCTTATAGAACTCGATCCACAATTTTTTTTAAAATAATTCGTTTATCTTGCCTTTATGACATCCTGATTTAACTCGAGTCCTACCCAGTTTTTGTTATAAGAATCAAATTCTCTTTCGAAACAATCCGAGTTTTTCCGGGATGCTACAATTGGTATTAGAGCAGAGTTCTATTCTAGCGTTATAAAGGTAATTAAATAGCATAATAAGAAATAAAATGAATCTTAAAAGTTATGACAGTTAAGGGGTAATTTTGACCATTTTTTGTGTTTATTGGACTTAGAAATTCAATTGTATATGTATCTTAATAACTACTTAATTTCAAATTATTATGATATATGGTGTTGCTTTATTTTCAATTATATTATTTCTAACTTACTTATTATGTGAATTAAGTGGTTTCATCTCTTATTTTGAGCAGTCTGGTTCTATTTTTTTTAATTCTCCCTTTGTTGTGTGAAATTATCAAGGAAAGGTTTTACGGGAATTGAAGGGACCATGAGGGGGAATATTAGATTGAAGATTTACCACAACAATAAGTTAAATCCAACATTTAGGACTTTTCATCTTTTGAGTGTTCAAATAATTATTTTTTGTGTGGATATTACGTGAGGATTGAGTGAGTGGGATCATATTTTCGAAGTTAAGGATTGAAAGCTTTTTTTGTGACTTTATTATTATGAACTCAAAGAATGACTTGAGTTGAGAAGAGTAAGTCTCGCTAAGCGTGAAAACTAAACTACTATTTACTTTTGGGAGAGCAACAAAAAAAGGGGGTAATGAGATGTTGCGTATGATATGGTTATTTAGAGATTATTTAGAAAATATGTTACGATGAGAGAGTCATTATATTATATTAGGATTAAAACTCTTTCCCGGGTGTGTTGATCGTATGGTGTGATATACGAAGAATATTTAGTAGAAAGTCGTTTATGAGAAGAAGAAAAAATGGGATAGAACAAATAATGCAGTTTATAAGAGAAATAAATCATATTCTATCTATCTACGATTTTGTGATAACTTCCATGTCTGGCATCAAGGGGCACATAGTCTATTTTTACCAAACCTCATTGTTGTATAAATCTAGAGAGAACATCTAAGAAACTGAATTTGATATTGTTGGACACCTAGAGGTGATGTCATTTTGAGGGTATGGATATGACAGGAACTCTTATTTGAATTATTAGAGTATGATTTGTGGTAATGAATTGGTTGAGGTGGAGAATTCAAAAACCACTAAATGTGTACTTTCACAGAGACCTATGAAATGATTCAGATTGTTCCCTATTTTATTTTATTTAATCTTCTCTTATTAGATCTTCGATGAGAAGTCTGCAGGGTGGATGCTATATTTTAAGTTGATCTTCTACTTGTTTATATTTTAATTGGTATTTTTTTTTTGGAGTTTTTGGAGTGACTTGCATGCCACAAAACTTATTGCTTTGATTTGGTTGTCATTGGATTTCTATGTTTGAGTTCATATAACGTACGAATGACTTTGAATAACTCCAACTTAAGAGTCACTTTACAGTTGATTTTTAATTCTCACTCTAGTAAGAGTGTTTGATAATACTTGATGATAATGATGACGATGGGATTTTACGCACAATGTTGTTACTATGAGTGGTCTTGTTGACCAAAAAGATTTTATTATGAGAAATTGCCATGTAGGTTTATAATGAAAACTTATGTTAAAAGATCATGACTATAAATAATATCTTGGACAAGGGTCTATTATATCTAGTGATTTTTTAAAATGATTGTGATGAGTAATCACCATATTTTATATTATGGGTACCGAGTCCTCCACCTTATAATACATTGTGAGATTTCAGTAGTGGTCTCACTTGTTGTAAGAACATATCGTTGTAAGACCTTTTCTGGGAACATTTCATGCATTACTTTTGTCTTGGAAGGTGTTTTTGGTGAACATTAGTAAACTTTGTTTTAACTACCTCTTTTGTCAAATTAGGAGCACTCTAATCTAAACTTTGTGGTATTTAGACTTGGACTAAATCTTTTCTGATGTTAAAAAAACTCATATTTTTCCCCTCTATTTTCTTAGTTAACCTATGTAAAGGTTAATGTTTGTAGATTGTTGACTATGTTATGAAGAGAGTTTATACTAATTAAAAAGTATTATATGATTGTTGCTATGGCATTCATTGTTAAGGAAATGATTTAGTTGTCAATGTTTTTATTCCAGGATGGGGGTGAGCAGTGAAGTAGATTTTTTTTCAGGATACATGTGTGTGTGACTATATTGGTATAATAATTGGTAACTTGGGTTATATCGAAGTACAACACATTCTCATGTGCGAACGTATCGAGAGTTCAGAAGCGTGTGTAGAGGATCATAGTCACTATTAGACAAACTAGAGATAGTACACTTTATCACAGGATGGGTTTTGTCTTTCAAGAACTCATTTAGAGATTTGGAAGGTGACATTTAATTTAGATGGAGGAAACTTGGAAATATATTTGGATGAAGAAAGGTATGACAAACAAAAAGATTGAATCAATGAAATGTTTACCTTAGGTGATTTAGTGACTGGTGTGCTTGATTGACCACGTTACTTAGAGGTAATTGGCTTAAGTAAAGTGCTTGGTTGTACGATGGTATAATTTTATTACAAAACTCGGAAACTTAACTTGATACAATATGAGAACTTGTAGGGGATAACTGTCTTTTCTTTATGATTGAGTGTTGGAAAATGTTCTAAAAGAATGAAGTGATTAAATTATCTCACAACCAATTCGTTTGAGGAGGTAGAGTCCAAATATTGCTTTTTATGGAGATATTATTTGGCTTTACCAATTTATGCAATTATAAAATGATAGTATTCGTAAAAAGGAAATTTGTGTAATCAAAAATAATTATAAGAAAAGAAGATTTACACGTATATTATTGAGGATACTGTATGAATAAAACTAGTGGGGTCCCCGCAGAGTTCAATAGTTATTATGATACCTTAACAATCGTAAAATGAAGATGTACGGTATCAGATCACGAAGATGATTGCAAGAATGAAGGGGATTAAAAGGGCAACATGGATGTGGTAAGTGTATTATGATGGCTAAGTTGTAAAGGGTGAGTTGAAGATTGGTTAATTATGTTATAGGTAAAGGGAGTTTATAACGTATTTTGAATCTAATAAGGGAAATGATGTTGTTGGGAGGGAATACCTTAACAAGGGTCTCAGTCAAAGACTTTATTGGGTATTAGGGTTGGTACGTAGTGATACTCTAGAGAAAGTTTAGTTAAATGGTTTGAAGAATTACAACATGTTGACAATATTTCCTTAAATGATTCAATTTATAATAAATATTTACTTGATACGCGCTTAAACTGAGTGCAGGATTTAGGATTCAATGAACATTTGGGTAATTCGACTGGTGGATTGAACTCATGGGAACTAGACTATGAATACTTGGGGCTGCGATGTTTTAGGTCAATTTAATGCACTAGTGATTTTATGAGACATTGGAAATCAATCCTTTTGTGCTAAGAGTAATTATTTGGAAATTATATTGGATTGTGCGATTGGGATGTGTGACCTGAAGAGAATCATGAAGAACATAATTATTTTTCATAATGACGAAGAATCTCTCGATGCTAGCTGTTGTAATATTATATTCTAATATAAAAGTTGTAAAGGGTTTTGTTGCATAAGAACTGTATGAAGAATTTATTGTCCTACGAAGTGTCGTTGAGATCAAGGAATTTGTGCAATTTAAAGCAGTTATAGAAATGAACTTTAAGGTTTGATTTTTGGCTGTCTTAACGCATTAAGGTTGTGTGGACATAAGATTTAAGCAATCTCTTCAAGATTATTAGGAGGTTGAATTCATTTAATTTTACATTGTTAACGTTTTAAGTGTTGTTGTGAGGATGGTTCTGGAGAAGATTTTGGGTTGAGGTTTCTTATAAGAAAAAGGGTGATTGTTGGTGCGTCTTGCAAATTTTTGAGTGTATGAAGCATGATTTACCATTTGTAAAGGGATCTCGGTACTTTAGATGGAAATACGAGTTGTGCAAGTTGACTATTATGATATTTGTTGGTTGTATGAGTTGATTTTTCGTTAACATAGTGATATAAGTGAGAAATCGGGTTCAACTATTCATTGGAAAAGTTTTGGAGTTACTGTAATTTAAGGGAAGAGCTTAACCCCATTACTTTGACAATTCCTTGTGAAGCTTTTTGACAAAGGAAATTTATAGATCTTTTATTGATTGAAGTGAAAAGCTATACATAAAAAGAAAGTATGGTTTTCATTAGGGTGTTTTATCTCTTTGGTTTGTGTATACAATGGAATTGTGAGTAATCAAGTGAAGGGTATTTTGTTATAAAGTTGGAAGAGTTGCTAAAGAAGAAACGATTGAAGTATTTCCAAGTTAGGAGGATATTAGATGTGATGTAATGAAATTTTGAGTTACAAATTGATGGTGATCCTTTGAAGGAATGTGTACTTAGAAGTGTTTAACTTCATTGTCTTTGCTTATCTTGGGGGTTAATAGGTGTATCAATTTACATCCAAGAATAAGTGTGCGATGGTGAAATGGAGTTAAAGTATCTACATTAGAGTTTAACGTTAGGATAAGTCATACGGTATTATCATTAATTATTTCGGAAAAGTTGAGTAAGGAGTTCGATCAGTTGGGTTTATAGATAATCTAAGAAAGAGAGTTGAAAGTTAGGTTGAGTATGTTTAACGTGTGAAAAGGTCATGAGTAAACATACGAGATTTGTTGGGTTATCACAACCTCTAAAAATTCTAGTGTGGAAGTGGGATGACATTTCCATGGATTTTGTGTTGGATTGCGACATAAGAGAGCCAATAATGATACTCTTTGGGTCATCCTGGATAGATTGACGAAGTCGACAAGGTTTATTTCAATGAATTGTAAGTGGGGTATGGAACAACTTTCTCGTGCTTATATTAAGTATGTGATCCTTTATTACGGGATACCCCATACTATTGTTTCCGATCGGGACACTCCATATTTGTCACATTTTTGGAAATCACTACAGTAAGCATTAAGGACCACCCTCCTATGTAGTATGTCTTTTCACCCAATGACCGATGGTCAGTCAGAACGTGTCAATCAAATATTCGAGGATACGTTGAGAGTGATAGCCATGAAATGACAAGGTTCATAGGATGAAGATTTGGATCTGGTAGAATTCTCTTATTATAACAATTATCAAGTTACGATTCAAATGGCTCTGTTTGAAGCACTTTACGGTCGTAAATGTCGTAGTCCTGTGTGTTGGGAAGATTTTACTGAATTTGTCACCTTAGGACCTGAGATGCTTGTTCAAATGTAAGTTACGGAAGAAAATGAAGGCGACTCAGGATAGACAAAAATCGTATGCCAATCTCCGACGTCGGCTTCATGAATTTGAAGTGGGCGACAAGGTTCTACTTCGCATGTCGCTGATGAAAGGTGTAGTTCGCTTTGGTGCTTGTGGAAAGTTAGGCCCACGTTTCATAGGTCCTTATGACATTGTGGAGAAAGTAGGGAAGTTAGCTTATCGGTTAGCGTTGCCAAATGCTCTAAATAAAGTGCACGACGTTTTTAACATTTCTCAGTTGAAACGTTACGTCGCCGCCTCTTCTCATGTATTAGATCAACAGATGTTAAAACTTGATGAGAGTTTAACCTATGAGGAACAACCTATTCGGATATTGAATAAGAAAGTATGTAGTACTCGTCGGAAGAATATCATTATGGTTAAGGTATTATTGTTAAATCATCGGTCACAAGAGGCAACATGAGAGAGAGAAAATTCCATGAGAGAGAAGTATTCTCACCGTTTCTCTCAAGTTAGTAAGTTACGAGGGCGTAACGGGTAGAAGGCGATAGGATTTTCGCGCGATTAAAGTTATTGGGTTATTTTGTGTATGTATGCGTATTTTGTGTAGGTGTGCATAAGTGGTTAAATTCTTTTATTTTGTTTTTCTTGTGTTGTGGTTATGTGTGTGATTAGTTTGTGTTATGTTAAGTCATGGATTTGGGGTCAAAACCTTTTTAAGGTGGGTAGTCTGTAACACCCCGATATTTTTCCCTGATATTTTCACAATATTTTCCGATAAATTTAAATGGTTTACTAGTAGTATTATTATTTTTTTCTTAGAAGAGTATGATTTCATTGGGTTGGACCATGGAATCTTAGCCCTTTAAGGCAATTAAGAGCATTTGAGCTCAAACTTCTTCACTAACCTAATCTTATTTTCAAAACAAAAAATAAATTAAAATAAATTAAAAGAGGAGAGCAAGGGGTGGCCAACCCTTAGGGAGATTGTGAGAAAATTTTGTAACCTCCATTTTGGGGTAATGAAAAGTTTAAGGCAATAAGATTATTATTAAATCTTACTTATTCACATAAATAACTCCTTACCCTACATCCTTACATTTCAAAACATTGCAAGAAACACTCTCACAAAATCTCTTCCTCACACGCCTAGCATTACCTTTTTGTTTCAAGTGGTGTCTTGATCTTTTGCTAATTGTGAGTAAACAATCCTTAATTTATTTTTATTTTAAGTTTTAATTTGAATTTCTATGATTTTTATATGTGATATTTTATAAATTATGAGTTGTTTATGATTTAAAAATTCATATGTAGAAGTTGTTATGATCATAAGTTTTATGATTATCATAGGTGTTTAAGGGTTATGAAAATATATATATGGGTGAAAAAGATTTGTTATTGGATGTGGTGAAATATGTATATAACAGAAATGTATGCTCATGAAATGTTTGTGTGGTGTAAGATATTATTTTATTGTTTAATATGAGGAATTTGCAATAATGCTAGAGAAATCTTTTTCTTAAAAGACATATATAAATATGTATAGATTTGTGTAAAAAGAATTATGGTTGAAAATAAAATTTAGTTTCATAGGTGATCTTGGAAACCATGTAAATATGATTATTGAGATTTAATAAATAATAAAACAATTGGAATTTATATTTTACGATGGAATTTGACAAATCCCGTAAGGTTTTAAAAATGGTAGAAAAAGGTGTTTTCGGGACACTTTTTGGCTTGAAAATTGGTTTAAATTACATAGAGTACATTATAAAGTATGAAAATTAGTACCTAGGGGTTTTGACGCCTTCCGGACGCAACGGTGAAGTCGAAATTTTGGTTTGACAGTGTTAGCATACTTTTCTGGACAGAATACTAAATCTGAATTTTTGTTTGATGTTATGTTGTGATGAAGGTCAACAAACAAGCAAAAATCATTACAAATCGTTTTGTTGACAAGCCAAAACCAAAAGCGAACATAATTAATTTCTACATCATAGTCTAAAATAAAGTAGCCGAGGAAGATGCTTTTGAACTAAATTCATGTTGATCGAAACTTGGACTTGGACTTGGACTTGGACTAGGGCAAGATATGTCTTCTTCTTCTTCAACTTTTATCTTCATTACCAACCCACAAAGCTCATCCAATTGTGATTCCATTTTTGCTTCATTAGCAAACAAAAAAATAAGTTATCAAACTATAAAAACAAATAACCAATATTAACTTAGACATATTGGTATATACAAAATTACCTCCTTCAAATGTCCAATCCTTTAGACAAACAATAGCTTGGACAATGTTTGGCTTTAAGGCACTTCGATAACAATCAAGTATCCGACCACCAATGCTAAAGGAAGATTCAGAGGCCACTGTTGATATAGGAATAGCAAGAATATCTCTAGCCATTAAAGAAAGTACCGGATAACGAGAAGCATTTGCCTTCCAATGCGCAAGAATATCAAGATTAACTGAACGAGGCACTAGTTTCTCCTCAAAATACATCTCCAAATCAGAATTCATACTCACAGTACTATGCTCATTAGAAAAACTATCAAAGTCCTATAAAAGAATAAAACAAGCATTTACATTTAAATCATTAAAAGGTAAACAAACAAAAGCTTATATAATTATGGAAAAACAAATCAGAAACTTACGTTCATAAATTCATCGGAAGCATCTTCAACATTACCAACATGTAAACTCCCATATTTTTGTCTTGGAGAAGTTGCAGATAGTTTAAGAGCGTAGACATTATAAATTTCTTGTATTTTTCCCCTCACCTTAGCCACTTCTTCCTCATATTCAACACCATCTCCGTAAACTTTTTTGAAACTCCATTGTACAAATTGAAGCTTAAACCTAGGATCTAACACAACAACAACTCCCATAATAATGCTAAAATCACTCCAATATTTCCCAAAATTTTCATACGTCTTACAAGCCATTTTCTTCATAAAACCATCTGTACTCTCCATCTCACTCTTTAAAAGCAATCTCACCCTCAACACATTAGGAAAGTACAAGTTAGCAGTAGGATATTTAGTCCCACTAAAAGCAAGAGTAGATTCATAAAAAAACCTTTAAAAACTTGAAATTTTTTTCAATTTTAGCCCATTCTTCCGCAGTAGGACAATGAATATAGTTAGCATCAACTTTTTGAAAGTGAATTAAAGCTTTCTTGTAATACAATGCACTTTTAAGCATTAAATATGTGGAATTCCATCTTGTTATGACATCTTGTTTTAAACCCTTAGAGCTTTGAAGGTCTACATGCTCAATACAACTTAAGAAACGTTGTTTTCTAGCTTGTGATCCCTTACAATATTTCACACTTTCCCTCACCTTAATCACAGCATCATCAATTTCTTTCAATCCATCTTGAACTACTAAGTTCATGATATGTGCACAACACCTCACATGAAAAAACTCTCCTGCACATAACAATTCAAGTTCACCCTTAAGACAATCTGCAAACATATCATTTGAAGCCACATTATCAAGAGTAATGGTAAAAATCTTTTGCAAGATACCCCATTCTTTCAACAAGGAACACACATGATCACTTAAATGAACCCCTGTATGAGGAGGAGGCATAAAACAAAAATTCAACAACTTCTTTTTCAATACCCAATTATCATCAACATAATGTGCGGTTAAAGTGATATATCCATCTGAGGTTATTGAACTCCAACAATCAGAAGTAAGACAAATTCTACTAGTAATTGAACCCAACAAAAATTTTAACTTTTCCTTCTCCTTTTCATACATCTTAACAATATCAGACTTAGATGTATTACGTGAAATTGTTTTAGTCATAGGATTTAAATAACTAAATATTCTCCTAATCCCTTCATATTCAACAAATTGGAAAGGGAGATCATGTCTTACTATTGCAAGAGCTAATAGTTCACGAAAAATAGCAACATCAAAAGCAGGCAATCTATTTTCTAAACCAGCAGCAAAATTCTCCAATATCATTTGACCAACATCACGAAATGTCCTCATTTTGCAATTTTTAACATATTTTTACGTTGTCGTTTAAAATTCTTACCATTAATATGAATTGTTTTGTTACCTTTGTTTTTAGGATCCTTCTTGATTGTGTCACTACTCTTAACCTCCACCAGATCTTCTTCCGAGTCAACATCCACATGTTAAGGTTCAGTGGTACTAGTATCCATTACCTTTGATACGAAAATAAAGCAGAACAAAAATAAGACTGAGTTAAATCGAACAAACTGAAACAGAAACACTAAGAAAACAAAAAAACAGAACAAACACTAAAATGAAACTAAAATGAAACAGAACAAACACTAAAAGCGAACAGAAACACTAAAAAAACAAAAAAAAAACAGAAACACCAATCGAACAAAAGAAAATAATCGAACAAAAGAAACAAATTGAACACTGAACAAATGAACAATAATGAAGAAACACTAAACGGAACAAATGAACATAAGAAATAAATCGAACAAATGAACACTAAACAAATGAACGAAAGAAATAAATCGAACACTAAACAGAACAATAATCAAACAAACGAAACAGAACAAAAAGAATAAACGAAACAGAGAATAATCTAACAAACACTAAAAATGGTGAGGACAAATCGAACAGTAATGAAGAAGAACGAAGAAGATAATGGTCCTTACCTTGGAATTTGTCATTGAGGATCTTAGGTAGAATGGTAGATTGAAGAAGAGTAGAGAGACTAAAATGGTGAGAATGGATTCTAAGAAGAGGATCTCTGAGATGCGCCGCAGAGAAGGGATTTTAGTTTTAGGGTTTTCTGAATTTCTCTTTAGTCTTTAGGGTTTAGTACTGCTGAAATGAGGAAAGGAAAAAAAATAGGGTATATATATTAAGGGAACCGGTTATTAGATAAGATTAGGGTTAATGTTTGGGCTTGGGCTAGGGTAATTTTTTTTAATATATGTATATTTTTTTTATAAATATTCATGGGTTAATATTGGGTAATATGGGTCGACCTGACCTGATTGACCCATTTAATAAATGGGTTAAACAGGTATTTTTCTGGTTTAAAAATTCAACCTGAACCAAACCCATTTAATAAACAGATCAGGTCAGGTTGACCCATTTAATTAATTGGGTCAAAAATCTAAACCCAGACCCGCTAATTTCGAGTCGGTTTCAGATCAGGTTAGCAGGTCGGGTCAGCTTTTGCCAGCCCTAGTGTTGAGTCATCATGAATTTGTTGAAGAGTGGTTTGGTGCTAGATGTGTGTGTGTTTTGATTGTGGCTTGAGAAAGTGTGAATGTATGCTTATTCCCGTATGTACGATTGAATTATGTAGGAAGTCGATTCGTGACGGGAAGTTGATATATACATTTAAGATTTGCTTTTTCTTTCTTAAGGTATGTACACGCAGTAAAACCTTGTATATCATGGATTGTTTATTGTATAAGAATGATAAAATTAATGTATGGAATATATTATGAAGATGATGTTATGTTCTTCTTAATCAAGAGATACGAATTCAATAATTTGACAAGTAGAGGTAGTATGACCTCACTAACTTTAAAGTAGACGTAGTATGACGTCAACTGGTGGAAAGAATTCGCTCGCGGTATGTGGGGGCATTATGAGCCACCGCGGGGGTATGCATACTTAACCATAGCCACTAAATTAAGGTGTGTATCTATGGTAGAGGCTTGCCTAAGGGTTAGCTCCGCCTAATGTATTGTCTCACCTTTGAAGATTGGAGTTTGATCCAACAAGTATGGCTGGGAAAGTACAATAGTATGGCTGACTAACTCATTGAGTCATTTTAAATCTATAATGTGAGTCCGAAATTATAACCGACGTATGGAAACCTATTAATTTCTTTAGTGATAATCGACGTATGGAAACCTGTTAATTTCTTTTGTGATATGATGTTAATGTTACAAGTGAGGTTTTGCTGACGTGTACCTTTGATCTTAACGATCCTGCGATGATGTTGTTTCCTTTCGGGGTTAATAACTAGCAGTGAGTTAAGTTGCAAGTTGGGGGAGTGAGGATTTTCACTTGGATGAATAAAAAAAATAGAGTACGGAGAATTATAATATAAACTTTTTTTTAACCTTAAGAATGAATTTATGTTTAAGAGGCGACTTTGCTCTCGAGCTGTAATAATTAGACTTTTCACTATATATCTTTATCTGCTGCTAAGACTTTTACATTGCTAAGTAGTTTATAATAACTCTAGTAGAACTCGATCGGCAAGTTTTATTTTAAAAATTCTTTTATCTGGCCTTTATGACATCCTGATTTAACTCGAGTCTAGTTTTTGTTATAAGGATCAAATTGTCTTTCGAAACAATCCGAGTTTTTTCGGGATATTACAAATGGTTAAGTACATCACTCAAATAAGTAAAGGATTCTAATTAACATGTCGTCCTCTTTTTCCCAAGTTGCATTGTCGTCATCCTGTCCACTTCATAGCACTTTCACAAGTGGAATCGTGCGACTACAAACCATTCTTACCTATTGACCAAGGATCCACTCATACTAGAGAATGTGCGATGAATCAAACACATACCGGCGCAATTGTGATGCATGGAACACATTGTGAACCTTAGCTAACTGTGGTGGTAGTGCTAGCTCATAAGCTACTTCTTCCCCAACTCTACGCAAAATCTCATAGGGTCTAATGTACCGAGGATCAAGCTTCCCTTGTATTCTGAACATCTTGACTCCCTTTATAGGTGATACTTTAAGGAACACCTTCTCACCGAATTGGAGCTCAAGTTTCCTCCACCTACAGTCCATGTAGGATTTCTGTCGATCTTAGGTAGCCTTTTTCCGGTCTCTAATGATTATGATTTGTTTTGCGGTCTTTATGATCATCTCTGGTCCAACGACCACACCGCGCCTCCCAGTATCCCAATAAAGCGGTATCCTACACCTTTGGCCATACAAGGGCTCAAACGGAAAATTACTTTTAAAATGCATTTCCAATATTTTTATAATCATTCCCATCACATATACTTTCACAAAGTTGTGTAAATCATGCCTTTAAACATACAACAATTTATAAAATTAACATGCATGATGCCCACAATAATAATACATGTAATAATTCATTTCATACTCAAAATTATAATTTCCGTATCATTTTTCATGATCTAAGAACTTCTCTTTGGGAATTTTAATTTTAAAAATAAGTTTATACAAAACTTTTCCAACTTGTTCCTAAATCCTTTAAAAATCACCCATGTGACATACCTCGACTCCAAGCCTATATAAATATTCCGTAAGCTCCTACGTAAGCTCCTATGCGTTCTTAGAAGTGGTTCCATGTTCGGGTCCTTGCTCTTCAAGTCTGAACTCCAACTCTTCAACCAAACATATTGCATTCATCCAAAAATCAATAATAATTTTGACTTCTAACATGCACTTAACTTTCCTTACTTGGAGTTGTTAAACTAATACTTGTGATGATTTGAACATATATGAGTTTCTACTATGATCAGTAATAATGTTATTTCCTTATATGTGATGATTTGAGCAACATAATTAATCAAGTCCCATAATTTTACTTAAATTCTTCAAGTAACAAAATTTATAAGATTGTGAAAATAACAATTTTTTTTCAATTTCTACTATGATCGATTTATTTTGTATAGAGATTTTATAAGTTATAATTTTCTTAATTTTAGAGATGATATATCCATAATAAAATGATCTTAGTTTATAGAAAGATTCATGTAAAAGTGTTCTACATGAATAAGTTTTATTAAAAACTAGTGGAATAAAGAAATGAACATAACTTACTCTATGCTTGGTGGATTTCTTCAAGTTTGGTGTCTATGGAAAGCTTTTGAAATGAAGATTACTTTTATGGAATACTTGAGTTTATAAACATAAATTTTCAGAAGTTTTATATGGGTTTTTGAAGAAGATTTGATGAGAAAAGAAGGTGTTTTAGTAGTTGAAAGTTCGAAAGATTCTAGTGTTTCTTCATGGATGAACTTAGGAGCAATGTGTTGGGGGTTTATGGCTGATTCTTATTCAAAAAATAGAGTGCTTTTGCTTCAAATATTTGCCTAATGCATGCTTGTAATGATGCACAATCTAGATTAGAACAAAAGGGGATTTTGGGTAGGGTCTTTAAGTAGTGTGTGTAAGTGAACAAAGAGTATGGGATAGCCATATAAGGCTGTCGTTTGGGGCTGAATTAATTGGGGTGCTTTTTGTCCTCAATTTGGTCTATCATAGTGTAGGAAAGGTTTATCTAAGATAGTTTAAAGCATGAGTAAAAATTGTTGTACATGTAACAAGTTATGTTACTTTACGTTTCAAAATTAATTGTATATGTGTATGAAATATTTAATTTACTCTCATCATGGTTAATAATATGCTCGTGTAATAAAATTTTTTTTTCAAACTGTTTATCGGTCGTTGCTCAGCTTTAAGTTTTATCTCCAAAGTTTACATTTCTTGTTACGATTCATAACCACGTTACGAATTAACAAGTTTTTAATCATCGTAGAAAATTTTCAAATTACTATACCATCACTAATTAAATTATAATTAGTAACAAACAAATATATAAAAAAAATTAGGCGCTAAAAATGACTAATGAAACCTCATTAATAATGCGACTGTTTTAATACTATTCTAGTTCATAAAGAGATCAAAGTTGGTTTCTAGCTAAACACTATGATCACCTAATATTATCGAATGTATTAATCTCGATATTTTGTTCCTATTTATATTAGGACACTTATTTCCTTTAATCTCCTATTTGTCCTAGAACAAGTGTGTAACCTTAAATTCCTTGAGTCAGTCCTTAATGTCAATATTTGATAGCATAATGATGACTGACTTAACCAATAGTAATGTTCAAATTTATTTCTTGACTTTTGAGTTTGAACTGTTGAAACAAATGATTAACTCTATAATCCATTTTAGTACGGCCATACATTTTTAGATTTACTCTTCAAGAGGCCAAAGACGTCAATCCTAATTAATAAGAGGACTAGTTTAGTACTGTATAGCCAAAACTCCAGTTAACTTTTAGCAAACTTGAGCATTCCCTTAATAATCTCTTTTTCCAGTACGACGTTTGAGAATGTCAAAGCATACTACTAATTATTAAATGATGGGAAATTCTATATGGTAGCAGTGAGGATTGGCGAAACGCTAGTGGTAGCACATTTTTATGTATTTTCCACATGTTATCCACAAGGTTTGAAGTTTATTAAAACGGTAGCAAATTCAGTTTCAAATATGAATAACCCATTAACTTTTATTTCCTCATATTCTCCACAATTTCCTATTTGCTTTTTGGACACTCTTCATCTCCTACTCTTAATTTAATTTTATTATTAATGTACAAGTTAACACTTAGTCAAGTGGTATCTTGTTTGATTAATCTTATTGCGAGGATTATTTATATTAACTTTCAATAAATTTTAATTATGGAAAATTAAAAATATTAAGGATTGAATAAGTGTATTGGATAATCTTCAAAAAAATATATATTGAATAGAGTGCATAAAGCAAATGGGACACTCGTAGTGAATAGATAGAGGGAGTAAGATTTTTTCATGTTATTTTTTGTTGTTTTGATTTTTTTGATTTAAACATTTTTTTATACAAATAAAACCTCTTAAACAACATCCTCTCCTTAAATATCAGTCAAAATTCACCCATCTACCACCATCACTATCATCTTAACCCAACAACCACCACCGTCAAAAAGACGTTACAGGTAAGAATTAAGACGCCCCTTATCATGACTTGAATCTAATGTCCAAGGAGTGATTACGTTGATAGTAGGCAAGATAAGTATACATATAGGAAATATAATTCTAGCATGAAAAAAAACATCAACATCAAGTCATCAACATGTCTTGAATGAGTACGTCGCAAGTCTCTACGGACAAATTCCTTTGTATATGTTTCAGCCTACTAAATAGACCTTGTGTAACACCCCAAAAATTAGGGCTAGCTTTATAAAGAAATTAACCCTTCCCCTTTATCTATTAATCAAAAGAGAAAGAAAAAAGTGGAAAAGTTAATTGTTGCAGCCAGTTAAAAGGGAGGTGGGTATGTTTTCAACAAATTATGAGAATAGTTGAGATTATTAAAAAATAATTAATAGTTGGGATTATTTTTGCCAACAGGTGATTGTTGAGATTATTTTTACAAATTTTCCTATATTAATTGGTATAATGTACTATGAGTATTTTCCATCAACACTAAACTAGGGATAAGAACAAAAATATTCATAAAGGTTGGATGCTTTAACAAGATTTTATATTTGGGATGAAAATTAAAAAAGTTCTACAAGACTTTTTAAAGATTATTATTTTATAAGGTTATTACTAACAATTCTTTTTGTATTATCTAATTGAAGTTCATATAAAGATAACTAGTTTATCCTCTCTTTTCTTAATTTACATATGGTCGTATTTATATTTATATGAGAAACTAAGAAATGTAAAATTAAAATATATGATATTTTAGGGGACAAAATATTCTAGGTTAAATTAGCCTTATTTTATTTTATCTTGTTTTATATTTTTTTATTAATATCATGTCAAATAATTATATGGTTATGCAATTGGATTAATCTTGAATATGTTAATTTTTTTTAATTAATGCGGCATCAATATATGAAATTTAAAGCTATATTTGTTTGACACAAATTTCTTAGTTGAGACGGTCTCTAATAGAGACGTCTAACTAATGGACAGGCCCAGTATTATTATTACATTTTAAAAGAAGGAAAAATTGTCGGGAATAATTCGAACTATTGACAAACCGCTATGAATAATCCGAACTATTGATTATTTATGAATAATCCCACCTTTACAGTTTATTTGCACCCCAACCGAAATTTAACCTGTTGTAGCAGGTTTCATCTGTCCTTTGCAGGTCATCTTCTCCAAAGTTCTTTTTATAAACCCCATCTACTGATTTCATTGTCTTCTTCTTCAAAAAAACTCCATTGTTCTTCTTCTATTTCTTCCATTTTGTTCTTCCTTCTTCACCTTTCTTCTTCCATTTTGTTCTTCTTCCTTCTTCCACTAATTGCAACCCCATTTTTCAGGGTAAATGAACTCCAATTGTTCCGCAAGCCTTAGTAGAGCTTTAAATTGGAATAATGGCGTGAGATGTGAGCAAAATCACATCAATATTACATAAATAATACATCTTACCATAGTACAACTTTGCCCATTATTTCAATTTGAAGCTCCCCCAAGAAGGAAGAAGAACAGAATGGAAGAAGGAAGGTGAAGATAGAAGAACAAAATGGAAGAAATGAAAGAAGAACAATGAAGTTTTTGAAGAAGACAATAAAATCAGTTGATGGGGTTTATAAAAAGAACTTTGGAGAAGATGACCTGCAAAGAATAGATGAAACCTGCTACAACAGGTTAAATTTTGGTTGGGGGTGCCACGAGCAAATAAACTGTAAAGGTGGGATTATTCCTAAATAATCAATAGTTTGGATTATTCACAGTGGTTTGTCAATAGTTCGGATTATTTCCGACAATTTTTCCTATAAAGAAAGAATTTGAATTAGAAGTATTTCACCAGAATTTCTTTTGTCAGTTTTCAAAATCCGTCCAAATCTCTTGACAGTTTCCAAAATTAATTTAGTTTCCCAAAACAATCTATAAATCTTTACATCTTCCTCGCTTCAGTCCATGCCTTGCTTCTTATTTGGTATTTCATTCAATTGCTTCTTGGTATCTCATCTTCATCTTCTCCAAGGATTACTTAGAGGTAAGATTCTGCATCCACAACAGCTACTACAGAGATTTGTATTCTGATTTTGAGGTTGTGTCATCATGGATTTGTATTAAATGTTTTAGCTGACCAACTTGATTCTACTTTGAACTTTTGAAGAGAGCTTCCTCTAATTTAGGTATTCGATTAATTTTTTTATTTATGGTCTTTTGTGAAAATTACAATCAAAATCAAAACAGGTACTATTAAATTAAGGCAATCAAAGAGTTGATGATTGATTTATTTGAACATGTTGCAACTTCAAAGGAAATTTTAGATACAAAAAGAGGTAATTGAATTTATTTATGGTGGTATGGATTGCAGTGGCGTGGGTTTGGGACTGGTCGAGGTTGAGGAAAATATGGTAATGAGAAAATGATAGGGATGATGAATTTGCCTTCCTTTTTATCCATTTCCTTACATTTTTTGTACCAAACAATAATTAACAATAACACTTAGGGGTCGCTTGGATTGAGAGTAAATATTTAAGGGGTAATAAAAGTCAAAGTAGGAATTTAAGGTTAGTTAGGTAGGTGATTAAAGAAATTTGATTGTTGGAGAAATGGAAGAATGAATTAGAAGGTAATGAAAAAATAGAGAAAATAGCACTGAGTTCCCTTATTTTGGGGTATAAATTTACCCTAGGGGGAGGTGGAGGAATTCTTTACCTCCAAATTAGTGAAATCAAACTCTTTTTCTATTCATCATTTTTTATCTACTCCTATTCTACCTCTACCACAATTATTTCAATAACTTCATTTGCATATCTAATTACCTTTGTTACATTAGTTGACTTTTTTTACTACCTTAAATATTTACTCTCAATCCAAGCGACCCCTTAAAAATACCTTTAACTCCTTGTAACACATTCCATTTCCATTACCTTCCACTTTTTATACCAAATAACCACTTATGCTATGTTTGGGAATGTTGATTTCATTTGAAAATGTGGATTTGACTCAAATTTAGTGTTTGGCAAGTAAAAGATTTTCAAATTTGGATTTGAGTCAAATCCACCAATGTTTTAAAAAATGGTTAAAGATAAGTATTTGAAAATCCCTTCCCTAAGCTTGTGATTCTCAAATTCTTCTTTAATGAAATCATAATTGAAATCTACAATTCCAAATGAAATACTTATTCCCAAACGCAACCTTAGTGTATTTTACTATGTGAACCATATGTGCCCTATCACACAATGGTTCAATTCAAAATCATGATGACTCAATTCAAGATTATAATGATCGAGATTATGGTAATGGTCGATCAATCCAAGATCATAAGGACACGAAGACAAAAGCAACAACCCACGAAGGCACGAAAAATCATTTGAACAACCCATGGCAACCAGCCCACTTTGCGACATACGAGGAGCCCTTATTTGAGCATCAACAACTTGAACAAGGGTAGAAACGTAATCTTTGCACATGGACCTAACCACCAGGCCCAAGAACACTCATAGTGGTGCACCCATATCTCTAGAATCGAAGCTCAAGGTGCCATTGGTGCAATATTTTCGAACAAAACTGCTGGCGTGTTTTTTTTTAATATTCTAATTTGGTTGTTTTGCACGTGTGTTAAATTAGGCATGTAATAAGTATAGTCAACGACTATTTTTGATTGTCCTAGCCTATAAATATGCCTAACCTTTTCATTGTATGGGATTACATTACATTTATCAGATTTCATTCTCCAAGAATAATATTCATTTTTTCAGAATTTTGTTTCCTTCTAGTTTCATGTGTGTTTTTATCAAATCAGCCACTTCAAGAAATTGTGGAACAATCTCCCATTTCTAAATTGTGGAAGAATTTAGATTGTCATCCTTCCAAACCTTGAGTGAAACTCAAAGAAAGAAACGAGGGACTTAATCCATTGGCGAGTGAAATCAATAGGATCGCATTGACGGCTGACCGACAAACCAAGAATTGACTTCTTGGTGTGATTGGTGTTCAATTTGAAGGCTTGAGAACAATCTGACTCCTACTCAAAATAGATAGGTTGTTTGGGGACAAGATCGTGAGTCCGGAGGGCCAAAACTTGGTGCAAATTGGTATTAGAGCAAGCGTAACGAGAGGGTGCAATCCACCATTGTTGACACACCAAAAACACGAACAATACAGTAGCTGTCAGGAGGACGAAATTCTTCACAAACCTTGGTAATATCTTTCTAACTTGCGTTTTAGATTAAATACGAAGTCGTAATCTAGACAAAGGTGATATTTAATTAATCATTTCCATAAAATTTAAATCCCGATTCAATTTCTAATTCAAAGAAAAAAGGCGTGCAAAGTTGCATTCTGAAATGGTGATGTATTGCTGATTTTCGAATGGTTTTGTGCACATCAGGTTTTCTTTTGATTGTTTTGTTGATTGCCACATTGAAGATAATAATTAAGTTTTTTTGATCTCCTTGCTATCTAAACCATCAAGGAATTAAAATTAGAAGCAAGAAAAAAAAAGAATAAATCTCCAATAAATCAGGAAATTGTTCGTGTTCTGACATAATTAATTTTCGTGCACATCTGCTGTTTGTGTTCAATTCTATTGTTGTGTGTTTTGTGCACTTGGGGACCATATTGTGCCATACATTGCAGATTAAAATATTGCTGTCAAACACACGATTGTGTTGTACCACCTTGTTGAAATTTGCCTTTATTGATGTTTCTTGTGGATTAATAATGCTGTGTTGTATGTGATAAGCTTTACATTCTTAGAAATGGAAAAATACTAAGATGAAGAAATCAGAAGAAGAATATTATTGAGTGAGTAAGAGCTGCTGTACAAGTGCATGGTTTATATACACATCCAGGAGGGTAATCTTGCTCTCCAAGAAAGAGAAAGATGACGTGGCAGAGGTTATAACAAACCTCTAACAAAATTGCTCTAACAAACTAATACATATTAGAAAAGAGCTAACTAATTGTACAGAGAATACAAAATGATGTATTTTGTCTTATTTGATGGTAGTGTCTGGAATATGAGCAGATGGTTCAATACCCCCCCGCAAGCTTGGGGTGAGGGTGATCATGCCAAGCTTGGATAGTAATGGACGCAACTGTTGAGCCGGAAGCGATTTAGTCAAAATATCAGCAAGCTGCAGTTGGGAAGGAAGATAAGTGAGCTGAATAAGACCTTCCATAACTTTCTCGCGAGTAAAGTGACAATCAATATCGATATGTTTCGTTCGTTCGTGAAAGACCGGATTATGTGCTATATGCAACGCCGATTGATTATCACAATGTAAAAGAACTGGAGGCAAATCAGAAAAACCCAATTCATTAAGAAGGCGAACAAGCCAAGTAACTTCAGAAGCAGCCGAGGCCATAGCCCGATATTCGGCTTCGGAGGAGGACCTCGAGACAGTGGGTTGCTTTTTTGATTTCCAGCTAATAGGAGAATTACCCAACATCATAACATAACCAGTGATAGAACGTCGTGTATCAAGGCAAGCGGCCCAATCGGAATCAGAGAAAGCATGTAGTTTGAGCTGATCAGTAGCACGTAAGACAATGCCTTGGCCAACAGTAGAACCAACATAATGAAGAGCATGAGTAAGAGCTTTAAAATGCGTAGTAGATGGTCGGTGCATGAATTGACTCAAACTTTGCACAGTGAAGGATAAATCGGGCCGAGTGTGTGTAAGGAAGTTCAATTTGCCAACAAGACGCCGATAATAAGTGGGATCAGAAAACTCAGGAGAACAATCATTATGATGCAGCTTGAGAGTAATGGGCAAAGGAGTAGTAACAACTTTATGAGACGAAATATCAGCATCTCGTAAAAGCTCCTTGGTAAACTTGCATTGTGTAAGAGCAATACCATCATTTAAATAAGATATCTCTATGCCAAGGAAGAAGCTGAGAGAACCCAAGTCTTTGATACTAAACGTGGCATGGAGATGATGCTTGAGTTGAGTAATAGCCTGCAAATCGTCACCTGTAATGATGATATCGTCGACATATACAGCAAGTATAATCACAGAATGAGAAGACCTTTTAATAAACAAGGAATAGTCATTGCGAGACTGAAGAAATCCTTGATGTAAGAGTTCGGTGGTAAGTTTATTAAACCACTGTTGAGATGCTTGCTTAAGGCCATATAAAGACTTTTTCAACTTACATATTGTATTAGGTGGATGTGGCACACCATCGGGCACCCTCATGTATACCTCTTCAAATAAATCACCGTGCAAAAAGGCGTTATTAATGTCGAGCTGAAAGAGAGACCAATGTTTACTAGCCGCAAGGGCGATAACGCAGCGGACTGTAGTCATCTTAATGACAGGGGAAAAGGTCTCCTGAAAATCAACCCCATATTGTTGAGAATATCCTTTGGCAACCAACCGCGCCTTATAACGCTCAATCGATCCATCGGCTTTAAGTTTGACTTTGTAAACCCAACGACAACCGATGGCGTTCTTTCCAGAAGGAAGTGGTACATAATCCCAGGTGTTATTATTTTCCAAAGCTCGAATTTCGGACTGCATAGCATGTTGCCAATCTGGGCTAAGAGCAGCCTCTTTATAAGAGGAGGGTTCGTGCCAATCATCATGGGAAGTAATAAGAGCCTGATTAGAGGAAGGCAATGAAGCAAAGGAAACAAAGTTACACCAGTGGGAAATGGAAGAGTGACAAACAAAGTCTTTGAGATGAGAGGGTATTTATGGGAACGGGTAGATCTTCTAAGAGGGATGTTAGGATGGAGTGTAGGAAGATCAGTAATATGAGGAGGAGTTGGTATGGGAGTATGTGAGGAAGAAGGAAGAGTAGTAGTAGTAGGGGTATGGTCAGGAATAGGTGAAGAAGTGTGGGAAAGTGGTGAAAAAGGGGATGTAGACGTGTGAGGAGTAGCAGGAGTAGGAGTAGGGGTAATGGGTAATGACTCATGGGCAAAAGGAAGGGGTGTGTGGACTGGGAGGTAAAATGATGGAAAGGGAGATGCAGACAAGTCCTTGAAATGGTAAGGAAAATGTTGCTCTTTAAAGATCACATCTCTAGAAACAAAGACCTTATGGGAGGACATATCATACACCTTGTAGCCTTTTTGAGTAGAAGAATACCCAATAAAAACGCAAGTATAAGCACGGGTTTGAAATTTATTGCGATGGTGTTTGAGAGATGAGACGAAACATAAACAACCGTAGGCACGAAAATGGGTAGTTTGAGGGGGATGACCAAACAATTTCTCGTAAGGAGAAATGTTGTGAAGGCAAGCTAATGGCAAACGATTGATTAGGTAGGCCGCACAAAGGACGGAAGCACCCCAAAATTTAGAGGGTAAATTAGCTTGAAAAGAGAGTGCACGAGCTGTTTCCAACAAATGGCGGTGTTTGCGCTCAACTACTCCGTTCTGTTGAGGAGTAGCGACGCAGCTAGTTTGATGAAGTATCCCTTTAGTAAGATACCATTGTAAGGCTGGACCATTACACAATTCAGGGGCATTGTCAGTGCGTATGGTCTTAATAGTACTGTGAAAGTGATTCTCAATATAGTGGGAAAGCTGCTTTAAAAATGTGATGGATTGACTCTTATGTTTCATCAAAAAAACCCATGTACACCGAGTAAAATCGTCCACAACAGTAAGAAATAGAGTACAACCATCATAAGTAGGGGAAGAATAGGGACCCCACACATCCACACGTAAAAGCTCAAAGGGAGAAGTAGTTTTAATATAACTAGATGGAAACGGTAATCGAGTTTGCCTTGCTTTGGGGCAAATAGTACAGAAAATTTCTCTTTGCATACTAGTTACATCAAATGAAGGACAAACATACTTCATATGAGGAAAAGGCATATGACCTAATCTAATATGCCACAATTTGGCTTCTGTATGTTTAGACATAGGACTAATAGCACATGCTTGAGTATTCTTATTTGTTGTAAAAGATGCTGGAGTATGATGAGGAAGTGTAAAACAGTTCTCAAGAACGTATAGACCATCACGAAGACTACCAAGAGGCAAAGGCCGTGTCATCGAGGGGCCCTGCATCCAACACTTAGCATCAGTAAAATAAATGGAGGAACCCGTATCTTTGCACAATCTTGGAATAGAAACAAGATTGAATTTAAAAAGTGGCACATAAAGAACATGAGTAAGTAATAATTCAGGGGTAACTTGAATGTCACCAACTTGAGTAACCGTAACCATGGACCCATTAGGAATGGTGATATGATGAGGAGCCGTACCAATGGATCGTAGATTCATAAACAGGGAGAGAGAATTACACATATGAGCGGAAGCACCGCTGTCGAGAATCCATAAGTTGCTGCTAAAAGTGGAGGATAAGCAAAAAATACCTGCTGCATTAGCAGTAACATCAACTGGAGTAGAAGGAAGAACCTCAAGAGCATCACGTTTGCCAAGAAGAGCGCATAAGTTGGAGAACTGGTCCTTAGTTAAACCTGTGGTTTCAAGTCCAGTATCAACCAGTGAAGTATCAGTAGCACAAGCAGCCAAACGATTGGCATGTGAGTGGCGAGTCTTGGATGGATAGCCATGGAGTTTATAGCACCGATCAACAGTGTGACCACGCATGTGACAATGATCACAATGATAAACACCCGGAGTGCGTTTAGTGCCAGACATTGTGCGCATCCCCTTATGACCATGAACTTGCTTGGATTGAGAAAAAGACCGAGGAGCAGACCTGTCAGGAGCAGCTATAAAGGCAAGAGAATCAGAAGTTGGTGTATTAAGCTTACTGATTGAATGATGACGTTCCTCCTGTAACAACAACCGATAGGCCAAAGAAGCACTAGGCAAATCCTCCATCATCAATATGTTTGTTCGAACTTGATTAAAAGTTTCACCAAGCTTCATCAAGAAACGAATCACGCGCTGATCTTGTTGTGATTTAAGAACTTTCTTGGTCAGCCCACATACACATCCAGCACAAGAACAAACAGGAATAGGTGCTAAAATATCAAGTTGATCCCAAACTGACTTGATTTTAGTGTAGTAATCAGAAATGGACATATTAGACTCTTGGACAATATCAAAGAGCTCATTATGTAGAGAATAAACCTGAGCAACAGAAGTTTGGCCAAAACGCTCCTCGAGATCACGCCACATTTCTCGAGCAGTAACATAATACATTACGCTCCGAGCAATTGATCGTTCCAAAGCAGCAATTATCCAACCGATAAGCATATTGTTGCAACGCTCCCATGCTTTTGCTTCTCGTGAATTTGCGGTGGGTTGCTCCAAAGATCCATCCACAAAACACATTTTGTTTTTAGCGGTAAGACCGATAATCATACTCCGTTTCCAATCGGCGTAGCCGGTACCATCGAAAGGTAGAGAAACTAGTTTAGCACTAGCATGGTCCGACGGGTGTAAATAATAAGGACTTGAAGGATCTTGAGTAGGATCAGAAAGAGAAGAAGAAAAAGTTGTAGAAGAGACAGCCATGGAAGTTTCAGTAGCCATGGAAAGAAGAAGATAAAGAACCGAAAAAAAAAAGGCAAGGATCGAAAAAAAAATCAGAGGTTTAATGCCTGCTCTGATACCATGATAAGCTTTACATTCTTAGAAATGGAAAAATACTAAGATGAAGAAATCAGAAGAAGAATATTATTGAGTGAGTAAGAGCTGCTGTACAAGTGCATGGTTTATATACACATCCAGGAGGGTAATCTTGCTCTCCAAGAAAGAGAAAGATGACGTGGCAGAGGTTATAACAAACCTCTAACAAAATTGCTCTAACAAACTAATACATATTAGAAAAGAGCTAACTAATTGTACAGAGAATACAAAATGATGTATTTTGTCTTATTTGATGGTAGTGTCTGGAATATGAGCAGATGGTTCAATAGTATGGATGTGTTACAGTGATTAAGCCTAATCAAAATTATTGTTGTGCACATTCCTTCGTATTTTTTTAAGAAAATAAATTAAGAAATAAAGAAAACCCAACAATTTACACATATTGCTGTCAGAATCAAAGCAAAACCGTGCTCCATTATATTTTCATATTGCTGATTTTTTTTTTGTGTTCCTTATATTCGTTTCTTATTTTTGTCTTTCGCATCTTGTTATTTTTGTGTTTTGTTCTTCTTAAAAATCGTTTCGCAATTTGTCTTGATATTCGTCATTGTTATAGGTTTTGGTGATTTGTTTTGATATTTTTTTTCATTCGATTTATGATCTATTTCGTTCTTTTTTTATTGGTTGTTATCTGCTTCTCAAATCTGTTATTTGTTTTTTCTGTTTCTCGTATTTTGTTGATATATTTTCTCGTGTTTTGCCATATTGCGTTTTATGCTATTAGAAAGACCATATCTTTTCTTCTGTCTATTTGCATCTTTGTTGTGCTGGTATCTTAGCTGTCGAGACCTAGAATCATGGAGGATAGATTAGAGGCCATAGAAGAGACCTTATACAGGATGACCTAGTTATTTGCCCAAACGGGACTAGGACACCAAGAACGACCACCGGTTGCACCTAATGAGGACCAGGAAGATAGAACAATGAGGATAGACCTTAAAGAGTTTGATGGACAATCTAATAAACCTAAGGTTTACATTGAGTGGGAAGCAAGTTTGGATAGTGCAACAAACATACACCCTTCCAGGTGGTTTGTTGACTGTGAAGGCAACAAGATTGGAACAAGCAAGAAAACCAAGAATCTGATATGATCAGATTGCTCTGATCTTAGACTAATACCCTTGCAATCTTCCTTGATTGTGCAGGCACTGCCCTCCTACAATGGCCTAGGCTTCACTCACCAAGGTTCTTGAATAGGAAAGACTGAAATCCAGAGGTTGCTTCACTCACAAACTCTCTCTCTCAGCAATAGAATTGAAACCTACAATTCTAACTTTGTGAAACAAAGATTGTAAAATGTCTTGAAAATCAGAAAAAAGTTTGTTTTGATATGTATAAGGGTCTCCTTATATAGGATTAGGAGTAACTAACATAACAGCCAAAGGTACAAAAGGGTGTAGCCTTTTAAGAGTCAGGTGCTATATCACGTGCCTTTATTAAACACAAAACAGAAGGCTATACTTGGCCAAATTAATACTTTCTAAATCTTGCTGACAGGCCACCTTCAACTGGTTCCTGGCTCCAGGTGGTGGATGTGTAAGGTGGTTCGAGCCCCCAACCAGCTAGGTCCATGTAGTGATATGACATTTCCAGGCTCCTTGGGCCCAATGGTCCCTTGGTTCAGGCTCAGTCTAGTCATCAAGGTCTGCTGGTCAGCCACTTTCGTCTGTGAGGTCTGTTCTGTGTCTGTGAAGGGTTTTGGTGCTGAATCTTGGTCTGAATGCCTTCCTTGGGTCTTTTCTTGGTTGGACCCTGACTCTAAGATCCCCTTAGCCTTGCTGCCATCTTCACCTTTCCTTTTACTCAACACCTAGGAGTTTGGTGCAGGTGTTAAGTCTGAATGTGCTTGGTTCCCTTGGCCTGGCTGAATTGCAAATGGTGATGATTTAAGGGTTGGTTCTGCACCTATACTTGGTGCATCCTCTCCTTCTTCAAAAAGAATTGACCCCAATTCTTCATTGTTGTGATAAGGAGCCAGATCTCCGATGTTAAAGGTGTGGTGAACCCCAAAGTCTGTGTTCATGTCCACTACATAGGCATTATCCCCTACTTTGCGTTTTATTTGATAGGGACCAGCAGCTCTAGGCATGAGTTTATTTTGTCTTAGCTTGGGAAATCTTTCTTTCCTGAGGTGCACCCATACCCAGTCTCCTGTTTGAAACATCTTCCTCTTCTGAACAGCCTTATCTGCCTTTGCTTTGTACTTGGAGTTGGCTTTTTCAATGTTGTGCTTCACCAGCTCATGGATCTTGAGTAGTGCTTCTGCCTGCTCCTTAGCCTCCTTGTAGGGTGTCCTTTGTCCTGGCAAATCAATCAAAGCAGTGGGTAGTAAAGGGTTGACACCATAAACACATTCAAAGGGTGATATATGAGTGGCACTGCTGGGACTTCTATTAAAGGCAAACTCAGCATGGCCAAGTTTCAAGTCCCATTCCTTTAAGTTTTTTTGCACTAGGGTTCTTAAAAGGGTGCCTAATGTGTTGTTGGTCACCTCAGTTTGACCATCTGTTTGGGGATGGTGTGCGGTGCTGAACATTAACTTAGTTCCCAACAATTTCCACAAAGTAGACCAAAAAACACTTAGGAACTTACTGTCTCTATCTGAGACTATGGATCTAGGTATGCCATGAAGCCTAACAATTTCAGAAAAATATAGCTGTGCAACATGCTTGGCATCATCAGTCTTGTGACATGCAACAAAGTGCCCCATTTTGGAAAATCTGTCCACAACCACCATTATAGCATCCTTACCCCTCTTTGTTCTTGGTAAAGCCACAATGAAGTCCATAGTGAGATGTTCCCAGGGCTTAGATGCTACTGGTAAGGGTTTGTATTCCCCCCGGTGGAAGGTCAGCTTGGCCTTTATGCATACTTCACACCTCAAAACAAATTTGCCTACAGTCCCCAGCATTTTGGGCCAAAAAAAGTTCTGAGCCAACATGTCCAGAGTCTTTTGGATGCCAAAATGACCCCCCAAGGTTCCCTCATGTACTTCCTTAACTAACACATATCTCAGGGGTGATTTTGGGATGCACAATCTATTATCTTTGAAGAGGAACCCTTTCTGAACACAGAACTGGCCTTGTGGCTCCTTTTGACACCTCTTATACAGTTCTCCTAGGTCAGGGTCAGTCTCATAGAGGTCTTTGATCATCTCAAACCCCAAGACCTTGGTCTCTAATAGAGCTAAGAGGCGGCTCCTTCTACTTAGAGCATCAGCAATAATGTTTGCCTTTCCTGCCTTATACTTAGAAGAAAAGGTGAAGGATTGTAAGAATTCAACCCACCTTGCATGCCTAGTGTTAAGTTTCTTCTGCCCATTGATGTGTTTCAGAGATTCATGGTCAGAGTACAGGACAAAGGGCTGCACTTTTAGGTAATGGTTCCAGTTTTCTAAGGCCCTAACTATGGCATAGCATTCCTTGTCATAAGTAGAATAATTGAGCTTGCTTCCACTGAGTTTCTCACTGAAATATGCTATTGGTTTGCCTTCTTGCAATAGGACAGCTCCTATGCCTCTGCCGCTGGCATCACACTCCACCTCAAATGGTTTGGAGAAATCAGGTAACCTTAGTATTGGTGCCTCACACATCTCTTGCTTGATTCTCTCAAAGGCCTGTTGTGCCTCAGGGGTCCAGGTCAGGGTAGTGGACTTGGTGCATTCAGTGAGGGGTGCCATAATGGTACTGAAATTCCTAATGAATCTCCTGTAGAATGAAGCAAGGCCATGGAAAGACCTTACTTGAGTGACACTAGTAGGTACAGGCCATGACTTAATGGCTTCTATTTTTGTAGGGTCATCCTTGACACCCTCCTTACCTACAATGAAGCCTAAGAAACTTACTTCCTGATACATGAATGCACATTTCTCTAAGTTGCCAAAGAGTCTTTGTTTCCTGAGAATCATGAATACTTCCTTAAGGTGAGCTAAGTGTAGGTCCTCACTTTGGCTGTAAATCAAGATGTCATCCAGATAAACTACTACACACCTACCTAAACAAGGCCTAAGAACCTCAGTCATCAGCCTCATAAATGTGCTGGGTGCACCAGTTAACCCAAAAGGCATGACCAACCACTCATAGAGTCCATACTTGGTCTTAAAAGCAGTCTTCCACTCATCCCCTTCTTTCATCCTGATCTGATGGTAGCCACTTCTAAGGTATACCTTGCTGAACCACTCAGCTCCACTCAACTCATCCAGTAGGTCATCGAGCCTAGGAATTGGAAACCTGTATTTCACTGTGATGTTATTTACACTTCTTGAGTTAATACACATCCTCCAGGTTCCATCTTTCTTTGGAACCAACAGGGTGGGTACTGCACAGGGGCTTAGGCTCTCCCTCACATAGCCTCTCCTCATTAGATCCTCAATCTGCCTCTGCAGTTCCTGTGTCTCCTTAGGGTTAGCTCTATAAGCTGGTTTGTTGGGCAAGGGGGCCCCTGGTATGAGATCTATTTGGTGCTCTATCCCTCTGATTGGGGGCAGTCCTAAGGGTAGTTCTGCAGGGAAGACATCCTGAAATTCCCTTAATAGTTTGTTTAGTCTAGGGTGTGAATGGGTACTCTCCTCCTTTATTTCCCTAGTAAACAAAATGAACATAGGGGTACCGGCTTTCATTTCCTTCAAGCAACCCTTCCTACTGATGAGGTGCACAGGTGGTTTGTTTTTAGGTGGAGGTACAGCTTTGTAAGGGGGAAGGGGAACTAATTCCTTTAACCTGCCTTCATGCTCGAGGGTATACACATTAGTTACTCCATCATGTTTAGTCCCTCTATCATGTTGCCATGGTCTCCCCAAAAGAATGTGGCAAGCATCCATGCTTAACACATCACAAAGAACCTGATCCTCAAATGTCCCTATCTTAAACTTCACCAGGCATTGCTTCTTGACAAAGTTCCCTGTATGTTCATCTAGCCACCTCAACTTATAAGGTCTAGGATGGGGTTTAGTGGTCAAGCCTAGTTTCTTTACCAAGTCTTTGCTCACACAATTTGATTCACTGCCACTATCAATGATGAAGTCACAAAGGTCACTGCCTACCCTACATTTAGTCTGAAAGATGTTCTCCCTCTGACTAACCTTCTTAGTCTTAGGAGTGGCATGGAAGTTTCTTCTAATTAACAGTCCATGGGCTTCCTCCTCAGGGTACACTTGTTCAACATCCTCATCCTCTGACAAATCTGGTCCAGCTAACTCCATTTTTCCTAGGTCATTTACTACATAAGTACCTTCTGGTCCATCAGCTGGAGTGGGTGGTAGCACTAACTCATCTTTCCCATCCATGGACACTAGCATAGCCCTGGGTCCTATCCTGCTGTTAATCTCAGACCATTCCCTTTGGGTGAATGCTCTGGCATTGGGACACTCACTCTTGTAGTGTCCATGCCCATGACATTTGAAACAAATGACATCCTTGCTAGTAGTGGTGTTCTTGGCCTTAATTGAGGGACTAGGGTCTGTTTTGGTGTTCCTGACACTACTCACAAGGTTACTCTTGGAGGCTGGTGGTCTGAATCCTCTTAGGCCTTGTTGTGCCTTGGACCTTGCATGCTTCTCATAGATGAGAGCACTGTTGCAAGCCCCATCACAGGTTAGATTCTGGATGGGTTCTAATTTCTCTCTGAACTCATCCCTTAACCCCCCTAAAAACCTTCCAATTTTCATCTCTTCAGGCTCATTTACGTCACAAAGAACAGCTAGCCTCTCCCTTTCTTGGATGTACTCAGCAACAGTCATGTTGCCTTGCCTGAGATTACCCCATTTCACAAAGAGTTGCTGTTGGTAAGTGGAGGGCACATACTTCCTCCTCAGGTGTTTTTTAAGCTTTTCCCATGAATTTATCTTAGGTCTATCTTCCCTTTTCCTCTGCTTCTGTATCCCTTCTAACCAAATGGCAGAAAGTTTGGTCAACTTAACCTTGGCTAACCTAAACCTCTGATCCTCAGGGGTTTCTTTGAAGTCAAAGTATCTCTCCAAACTATTTTCCCAATCCACATAGTCATCAGGGTTCCCAGTGGTGCCTTCAAAATCTGGGACATCTACGTTCATGGACTTATCAATATGACCCGTGTTAGGCTTGGGTTGGGTCAGCAGTCCCGAATTCTTGATGGTCAGGGACAATTGTTCCACCACTTCAGTAAGGGCATGCAACTTAGCCTCCATATCAAAAGGGTCTGGTGTGTTCATGGTCAAACAAGAGCACAAACCACAGAAACTACTCAAGATTTTACTTCTTTCTTGTTTTCCCCCTCAAGAAGGGATTCAGGGACAACTTTCTAAGCGGGAAAGTCTATTTAATAAATGGCAAGAAAATAAAAGATCATACACAGTAAATGCAGAGGAAAACAACAAAACAGAAATTGAAAACACAAAGGAAGGGAAACAATACAGATCACCTAGTGTTCTCCTTCTGTTGCAAATGGACTGGTGTAAAAACTCCACGTACACACTGCTTGATCCAACACCTTGCTCTGATACCAAGTTGCAACAAACATACACCCTTCCAGGTGGTTTGTTGACTGTGAAGGCAACAAGATTGGAACAAGCAAGAAAACCAAGAATCTGATATGATCAGATTGCTCTGATCTTGGACTAATACCCTTGCAATCTTCCTTGATTGTGCAGGCACTGCCCTCCTACAATGGCCTAGGATTCACTCACCAAGGTTCTTAAATAGGAAAGACTGAAATCCAGAGGTTGCTTCACTCACAAACTCTCTCTCTCAGCAATCGAATTGAAACCTACAATTCTAACTTTGTGAAACAAAGATTGTAAAATGTCTTGAAAATCATAAAAAAGTGTGTTTTGATATGTACAAGGGTCTCCTTATATAGGATTAGGAGTAACTAACATAACAGCCAAAGGTACAAGAGGGTGTAGCCTTTTAAGAGTCACGTGCTATTAAACACAAAAGGGTGGATATGTTTTCAACAAATTATGAGAATAGTTGGGATTATTAAAAACTAATTAATAATTGGGATTATCTTGAGCAAAATGTTCAAATTTATATTTGATTACTCTTAGAATATAGTTACATGATTTGTTTTTGATGCTTGCAAAGATCGAATTCTTTTGAGTTGAGTTATTATCTCAAAGCTGGAATTCATTTGAGTTATCGACTATTTTGTCCGCTACAATTACATTTAGTTTTTAAAATTTGTATCTTAAAAGGCTTGAATTTTCAATCGATTAATCAAAAAGGCTTGTCATTAGCATCTTAGATGACAACATGAGTTTGAATTTTCAATTTTAAGCTAAGATGCTAATGACAAGCCTTTTGTTGACTAAGCAAGTTTGAAGCAAAGGTGATGCTAGAAAAGCTCAAAAATAGAGTGGTTATTTTGGAGGCTTAAACGGAAAATTCAATGGGTGTCCCTTATGTGTATGCTTTCCTTTACAGTTTGAGAAGCTTTAGTCTGTTCGGCTATCTCTTTGTTCTGTAATAATCTAAAGGTATGTATTCAATGATCTCTTTATATGGGTTATTGGGAAGATGATTTGTTTTTTTGCAGTTCTAGGTTATAATCGTTATGTTTTCCTTCACAGAAGTGTAAGCTGGTTCATTATCAAATATGGTTGCCTCAGCTATGGCAGAAAAGACCAACTGGGAAAGGGCAGCAGTGTAGGCTCCTCCATAAGAGCTACTTGATGGCCGAATATTTTGCATGTTATACGGGTATCTTTGTAAATGTGCACTAAGAAGTAAGGTGTGAGCATGGGGACCATCACCAAGTTTTTTTAAAGCTGATGTGGCAGCACGAAGATCAGTTCCACGAGTAGTAGGCTGGCAAGCAGCTTCTGCCAGTTGATCAACCATTTTCTGTCTCCGTTCCTTAATTGCTATATCAAGGGATCGAATCACATCAAGTATGTACAATTATAACCCAGTTCATGGAGGTTTTGGCCTAGGGGCAAGGAATGAGAGTGGGGAGAATTTGCTGGAGTTTGCACTAGCTAAGGAATTGGTTATAGCAAAACCGATCTTTAGGAAGAAAGATGAGCATTTAATTACATGTAAGAGTGGAGGGCATGCAACCCAAGTTGACTATTGCTTAGTACGCAAGGGGGATAGGGGAAAGATCATGGGTACTGTTGGTTTTTAGTGTTGGTTTTTAGGATGAGGAAGAAGATTTTAGAGAAGAAGATGAAGTTCATGGGAAAGATCATGTGGGGGAGACTTAAAAGAGGTATGGTCGAAACCTTCTCAAGAAAGATAAGCTCATTGGGTCTCTCAAGCCAGTCTGAGGATTTGAATGAAATGTGGGTGAATGCGGCAAAGACCATTCGAAAAGTGACAGAAGAGACATTGGGATTGTCGTCGGGGAAACCAAGAGTGTTAAAAGAGTCATGGTGGTGGAACGATAAGGTGCAAGGGAAGATAAAAGGACAAAAACAAGAAGTTTAAAGAACTTATGACATGCACGGAGGAGGAGGAAAGGATACAAAGGAGAGAAAGCTACAAAGAAGCAAAGCGGGCGGCTAAGAAAGCGGTAGCAGAGGCAAAAAGCCATGCTTATGAGGATTTCTATCAAAAGCTTGACACCAAAGATGGGGAGAAGCTTATTTTTAGGCTGGGAAGGACTAGGTCCAGGCAGCAGAAAGACTTAGAGGCAGTGAAATACATCAAGGATGAGGGAGGAAGAGTTCTCCTAAGACAAGAGGACATCATAACTAGGTGGCGTTAGTATTTCTCTAGAATTCTCAATGAGACTAGGGTGCCGAAGGAGGAGAATACGCAAACTTATGATGTTGCAAGGCCACGAGAATACAAGTCAAAAAGTGATATTATAGTAGAGGAAGTAGAAGAAGCTCTTAAAAAGATGAGGCGAACTAAGGCATTTGGGCCTAATAACATACCGATCGAGGTGTAGAGGGGTTTAGGAGATAAGGGTATTCACTGGTTAACTACCCTTTTTAATGTCATCTTGAGGTCACAATAGATGCCAGAAGAGTGGAGGAATAGCATTCTAGTACCCCTGTTTAAAAACAAAGGCGATGCGCAAGAATGCGGGAACTATAGGAGGATTAAACTTCTTAGCCACACAATGAAATTGTGGGAGAGAGTAATTGAGAGGAGAATCCGTAAAGAGACGGTAATTAGGGAGAACCAATTCGGTTTCATGCCAGGAAGATCAACCATAGAGGCTATCCATATTTTGAGGAGGCTGATGGAAAAATATAGGGAGAGGAAGAAGGATTTGCACATGGTGTTCATCGACATGGAGAAAGCATATGATAGCATTCCACGACGCATCATTTGGGATAGCCTGAAAGCCAACAATATTTCATCGGTGTACATTGAGGCTATACGGGATATGTATGATAGAGTTTTAGCTAACATTCAAACACCAGTAGGGGTAAAAGAGTCGTTCCCGATTAAAGTAGGACTTCTGCAAGGATCGGCTCTAAGTCCCTTTATTTTCACGATCATTATGGAAGAGATCTCCAAGTCTATATGGGAAACGGTACCGTGGTGCATGTTATTCGCTGACGATATTGTGTTAGTAGCGGAAACTAAAGAGGAAGTTAATGATAAATTGGATGAGTGGAGGGAAGCTTTGGAAGGTAAAGGATTGTGCATTCGTCGAACAAAGATTGAATATTTGCATTGTGACTTTAGTGGGGCATCGCCAATTGATGAGCCTAAGGTGTCTATTGGTGAAGAAGTGGTTACTAGAACGACAAAGTTCAATTATCTAGGATCAATCATTCCGAGGGATGGGGAGATTGACAGAGATGTCAACCACCAAATATATGCGGGTTGGTTCAAGTGGCGAGCAGCGACCGCAGTGCTATGCGATAGAAAGTTCCCCGATAAGTTGAAAGGTAAATTTTACAGGGTGGAAATCAGATCCGCTTTGCTATACGGGACGGAATGTTGGCCCGTAAAGAAGATTTTCGAACAAGATGGAAGTTACAGAAATGCGTGTGCTGAGGTGGATGTGCGGGCACACTCTTTTGGATCGAATTAGGAACCAAGAGTTTAGAAACAAACTAGGTGTTGCCCCTGTTTCTGCAAAGATGCGCGAAAGTAGATTGAGGTGGATTGGACATGTGCGGAGTAAAACTCTCGACGCCCTAGTGAGGAGGGTAGAGAGAATTATAGTAGAGGGTAAGAGGAGTCGAGCAAGACCCAAGAGAATGTGGGATGAGCAAATGATAGCCGGTTTCTAGCGCGTCGTAAACACTAAGAACCAAGCTATGCAAACAATATTTATAATCACCCTAATACTACTACAATGAGTGTAATGGTAAGTCGGGGGTCGAACCACAAGGACAAGGGATCTAGACTAAAGACTCGGTGTGGGAAAGTTGTATGGAAAGTTGGAAGGTGGGTGAACTATACTAAGAACGAGGATAAAACAATGAAAGAAAGCGGGTTTAAGACTAGGTCCACTCTAGGATGGTCTATTGGAAATAGTATCGGCTAGATCAAGGGAGATCGAACAACAATCAATCAAGACACTTTAGATATCGAGGGGAAGTTGGTGACCTATAGCCATGCGAACGACCCATAATCGCCCTATGTCTCACTAGGAGTGGCAGGACAAGTTTCGAATCGAATATCTATCAACAACCATCATCAACCTCAACCCCAACCTAAACATTAAACACAAGACCAAACCTAGGGTTTCTCTAACCCAACACCCATAAAAGAACTACTCTAGCATATTGAAACTAACTACAACTAAAAGCATGAAAGAAATCATGAATGAAAGCATTAGGGAAAGAAGAAAAACCAACAACAACCAAGAACAAAGCCATGAATCTAACTATCAACTACACTATAAAGCAATAAGAAGAACAAGAACAAGATTGAAGGGCAAAAGAACAAGAAACAAAGTAATAATCAAAGCAAGAAGTACGAAAGCATTAAATGAGATAAATGAAAGATATTAAAGACAATAAAGCAATAAAGAAAGATAAACTTACATAAACTTAGATGCTTGAATGAAAGAGAAGTAAAATTATAAAACTTGAATGTAGAAGAAAACAATAATATCTATTCTAGGGTTTGAAAGAATATTATAATGAAGAGTAAAACTAAGTTGAACTCTAGAAGAGAGTCCTCCAAATAAATCTGAAAATGGGGTATTTAAAGAGCTAAAACAAATCTGGACAAAAGTGCCCCTTAATGACCCACAAATTGGGTTTAAAATAAAACAAATATGCGCAGGATTTCATACGATTCGATCCAATGGTTTATGAAGATTCGGTCGAATCTCGAAGTGGACACAAAATCGCTGTAGCGCCTTATTCTCACTGTGGCAAATGAAATAATCATTGGGTCGAATTGAACACATTCAGTCGAATGGAAATGCCCTTCGGTATTTCTAGTAGCTTGGTGGTAATTCTTGCGTGAGGAACGCGGATGATTCGACCGAATAGGATGTAATTCGCCTAAATCAATGAACAAGCAATGATTACCACTCGCCTAACTTCATTGAATTTCCATTATGCGCCTAACTCTCTTGAATTAACGAGGCATGCCAATATATATATATATATATATATATATATATATATATATATGCTCCGAACTTTAGCGATGCCTCAACGAATGTCTCGAAATGTGCTTCGAACTTTAGCGAGGCTTCCACGAATATCTCGAAATGTGCGCTGATCTTTTATGAGGTCTCTGGGAATGTCTCGAAACGTGTGCCTCTTCTTCGATTATGATGCCTAAGCCTCGAACTCGATCCATTTCTCCACAAAATCTCCGAAAATACGTGAAATACCCTCAAAACACCGCGAAGACAAGAACAAGGTAAAATCGAGTGTAAAATAAATAAAACCAATGAGAAACGACGAGAATCGACACCATAATGGGGTTATAAATGTTCTCTAAATCGAGCACATCAGCAAATAAGAGTTGACTTGCAAGATTAAAACTCTCTGAGGACCTTACCTGGGATAGGAGTAGGTGGAGACGCTTTATGCATGTTTTAGACCACTGACTGTCCTTTCGCTTTTTGTCTATGTTTCCATTCATTGGCCTTTACCCGTTGCTCCTACTACTACTTTTTTATTTTCTCTATCCGTTTCCATTTGTCTTTAATATATTAGAATATATCCATATGTTTTTTTAGCTATATTTATCTTATGTATAAAGATAACACGTGTGTGCGCTAAGATGCAGACTTTCGAAGTTCGTCGTAGCAACACTCGGTCCCAGCAATTGAAGAATCTGGACCTTATATTATCCTCTCTCGAGCTGGGGGACTCTTTGGCCGTGCTCTTCTTCATGGGTATGAGTTGCCGCCGTCCTTCCTTCCCCAGACCCTGACCAAAGTTTCCTATGGGCGGGATATACTGGGTACGGTGATGATGATGATGATGTACAATTAATTAAGCTTATATGTTACATTGATTTTTCATTATACTTTTTAGAAATTGTTTATCTTTTGTTTATATAGTTTAATTTTACCTCGATGACCTGGTGTTCACTTCACTACTACAAATCATCACTTGTGCCACTAATTATGCCACGGGAATTCAAAATCCGTGGCAAGTTTTGATTTTGCCATGGAAAAAATAGGTTTCAAGACAATATCACAATCATACCCAAAATTTTTGCCACGGGTAACTATATATCGTGGCAAAGATGCACTTGTGCCACAAATTATGCCACGGGTAATATATACCGTGGCAAACAAATACTTGTGCCACGGGTAAATTAATATCATGGCAAACAAGCACTCGCCACAAATCTTGCCACGGAAAATTTTTTTTGTGGCAAACAAAATCTTGTACCAAAAATTATGTCACAAGGAAATATTTATCGTGACAAATTTGTGGCACCAATTATGTCTCATGTAAATATTTATCATGACAAATAAAGACTTAAAAGGTCACAGGTAAATAACTATTGCGTGATTGTGTTATAAATTATGACACCTAATTTGAATTTAGCGCAAGTTTTGATTTTGCCACGGAAACAATATATTTTAAGAGAAAATTAAAAAAATAAAAAAAGCTTATCAATTATTTAAATTCAAATTCTTCATCCAACTTAGTTAGTTCTACATTTATTAGAAAATAAGTCATTATTGTCCATTGTTTTATAATTTAGTATAAGAAAAAATTCTTTAAACAATGATTCAATTTAATATATTAAGAATAAATACATTTAAATTATTTTTGAGAAATTTTTTTTCACTTATTAAATATTCAAACTCGACTTTAAACAGTGTTTTTTGGTAAGATTAAAGTATTTTCAACAAAAGAGAGAAAGTTTGTTTCTAACCTATTCCAAGACTTTTCCAATTTTTTATTTAGTGAAAATCATATCTTATTATCCAGATGTTAAATTCATGAACACATGAAAAATGTTATTTTCTTTTTGTAACCGTGCGTCAATACAAAATAACGGAGCAATTCCGATTGAAAGCTGCCGACTAACTCAAAACAATTGGAAATTTCTGACTAATTTTTCGACTACAAGCGTAAGTCGGAATTTCCAACTTAATTGTTACTAAATAAATTTTTGGTCGAAATTTTGTTAGCTAAGTAATATATATACGAGTTTAGTAATATAGTAATATACGAGTAATAATATATTAATAGACATGACTAATAATATAGTAATATAATAATAACTAATAAGTGTTAGCTAAGTATTATATATATTAATATGAGTAATATTATTCTAATATACGACTAATTTTATTGCATTTAGGAATATTTTTTGACCAAATTAATTTTTAGTAATTTTGCAACTGATTTTGTTCAACTAATTATAATTTTGTTTAACTTACTTTGAATAATTTTGTTCTTCATCATCATCATCATCCTACCCAGTATATCCCGCTCATAGAAAACTATGGGCAGGGTCTAGGGAGGGAAGGACGGCGGTAACTCATACCCGTAAAGGAGAGCACGACCAAAGAAAGGAGTCCCCCGACTCCAGGAAGATAGAGAAAGATAGAGATTACATACCTGCCACGTGATGTGAAAAATGACACATAATAGATCCAATACGCATGTAAAACAATATAAAACTTAAGACAAAGAAACTTAAGACAAAGAAAGCAAGACACACATAATAGCAGACTATAGCAGACAATGTTACTGATTGTTAACGTACATTAAATCCGTACAACTAGTTGAATTTCCTTGGTTAGGAGTCTAGTTGTATAAATGATTTGTAGCTGTGTGTTGTGCATCTGGTAGACGAATATAATTTACATTGATTCATTATATGTGGCAGAAGAATAAGATTTGCCACGGGTTATGCTTGTGGCAAAAGAATATATTTAGCCACGGGATCTACGGTGGCAACAAAAAGAGTTTATGCCACAACCATAATTTTCCCATGGCAACAATCTAGCCACGGTCACTTGTGCCACGGTAGTCTCTAACTTAAATTCCCGAGGCTGGACATCATAGCCATGGGAAATTCTTACTTGTGCCACGACTGCTACTGTGGCACAAGTGATGATTTGTAGTAGTGCTTAATATCAAAGTTGTAATCTTTTGTGCTTTTGGTTGAATTGTACTTCAATGATTTGGTGTAAACTTAATATATAATATATGTGTGTGGGTTTGTGTGTGTATGTATGTGTATTGCAGTTTATAAAAATCTTGAAAAAAACACAAAATAACTGCAATTTGGTTCGTTTTTCGGACCCCGAGACTCTCTAGGCTGTCAAAATAGCTCTGCATAGACGAATATTTGAACTTTAGAGGCGGCCCAATCATTAAGTAAAACAACATCTTTAAGTCCTCAATACAGTAGCTATACGGAACTAGTAGTCTTTGCACCCTTTCCTCCTTGATAACTGAAAGTAAGATAAGGTGTCACTATAGTCCTGTCAAAGTAAGGACAACAAATTGCTCATTTGTCTGTCACCTTTCCAAGGGAACTGAAAGAATTAGGAGCAATATGAGAACCACAAATCCTCAATCATGTTTCTTAGAATCATGGAGTAATATAACCATTTTTTTTATATAAACTTTGTTTCAAGTATAGAGAAAAAATATAGTAGAAAATGAAAAAGAAAATAGATTTAACAGTCATTTGACATATTTGCAATTTTTATGACATTGTATACGGAGTTAATACCTCGACGCTACCATATCGAGCAAATGCTTTTCTTTTACCACCACCTAAAGCCAAAGCCTCTCCTCACAGATACCACATGTAGTGTTTCACTTTTTTTTTTAGGAATTCAATATATATTATCTTTAATACTAAGTTTACTAACTTATTGATTACATTGTATAGACGAAAGTAAGAGCTAGGCTTTCTAATCGTTTGCAGAAAACTCAAGCTGTAAAGGATAGGAGTGTGGTGGTTTTTGCATTGGTCGACCTAATGATCAACAGAAAAGCTAAAACACTATAGAGCAACAGAAAACCTAATACATAATGTATCAATTGCAAGGACTATAGAAAAGCTAAAACATCAATGCTAATGATAGTTTGCATCTTATTCTCCTTATTCATAGGCAGCTTTCATTTCAAGATTGGACACAATAAGTTCATGACATGTTGAATACAAAGAAATTTGGCGACATTGCATTCAAAGACAAGATTTCCAAAATTCTATAGACCATTATTCAAAGGTACATAACATGCGAGCTTCCTAAACAATATCTTTCTTCCCGTATATTATGTCAAGATGTACTTGCAACTGATGGTTGTGTTGCTTAAACATATAGTTGGTGGCCATGATGCTAAATTTATATTGCAGAGATTACTTGAACACTAAATTTATGCGGCTTTAATTAAGATTGCAGTAAAAAAAAATTGTGTTTTAAGCTATGTATTAGATAATTTTTCTATGGTTCAACTCTTAATGTATGGTTTTGTACCGCAAATACTGATTCAGTTCTCAAAATTTTCAGCCGGTAAACCTCTTGAACACTGTGTTGATTCGTGAGTTACATCAATTCTATCCTCTCATGACAAGGTGTGTAATTGCTCACTTTCACTCAACCAATCTATTTTATTTATAATCTTCAAGCTTCAACTACAATTTTTTTTATTCCCTTCATTTGAGTTACTTAAACTTGAAGCTTGTTCAACATTTTTAGAGCTTAATTTAGGTCTCACATCTTTTCACCCATGGTTTGCTTTAGTAAAATACTTATGTTGAATAAGGTGGAATGTTTATTTTAGATTTTGAAGCCATTCTATTGTTTGAGGATCGTCATTTTGGTTATGCGCTCTTAATAATCATTTGAGCAATGTCTCAAAGACTCCTCCAACCAGCAAATCATGATCCTTTGTATTTTCTTTTTCTTTTCTGAAAACTTCAAAACTTTTGTTGTATAGTTGAAGTTCTTAAGAATCTTGTAAATATTTCTTGTATTAATGAAACATTTCATTTATTTTGACATCTTTACTTTTTCTAGACAAATCTGACTTCCATGCTGTGAACTTGCCTGGTTTGAAGAAGTATCTGAATCATACAATGCATTCTTCTCTTGTCAGATAACTTTTAAAATCCTCTAAAAAATTGAACCCTAATTCAAATGTTGTACTCTTTTCTTCTGATACTTTAGTTTTAGCAGAAAATAATCATCAATGAATACTTATAAAAAAATTTAAAACATTCAATACAGAATAATTGATAAAGGAATTTTTAGAATTTTCAGGAAAAGGAAGAGTTTATGTTGCGAGAAACCTATGCTCCTAAAGGACATATGTTGCAAGAAACCTATGTTCCTAGAAAACATATCTTGCTAAGAACATAAGTTGCCAGAATCTGAAATTTTTTGACATATTTTTGAGTTTCTGAAACCTATGCTCCTAGACATTTGTTACCACAAACATATGTTCTCAAAAAGCTCAAAATCCCAGAAAAAAGAAGTTGCCAGAAATGGAAAACTTTTTCCATATTTTTATAAGTTTCTGATATATATAACTTAAATCTAATAAAAGAAAAGATAGAGGTGGTAAAAATCGTTGTAGAAAATATCATCTACTTTTTATGCTGAGTGTAATTTGAAGTTCTTTGATTAGTTTCTTGTGTTAGGGTCGTTTTTTTTGTTTTGTCCTTGTTGTTTATAAGTTTGAAACCTATGCTCCCAAAACACATTTGTTGCATCAAGTATTGTTTCTTATCCATCTCATACCTTCCAATCTTTGAAATATTTTCACTTATGAAAATTACTTCAAAGATTTTATTTTGTGGGATCTTCCTTATATTTCACTTTTTCTCATGTTTGATATCCTCTTCAAACACTTTCTCGCATTATTTCGCTTTTTCTCATATTTGATATCTTCTTCAAACATTTTCTGGGTTTCTTAGTTATGAAAAACCAGGGCTTCCCCATGAACTCAGCTGGACTCCTTAACTCTAATAAGTTAGGGCTTTCCCACTGTCTCTTTTTTCTACAATTTTACCATTTTCACAATTACAAAAAATATTACAAAATACTTTTTCTTGAAAATTCACTAAATATATTGAGTCTGACTAATAACTTTACAAATGAATGATTACAAGAATTTCTATAATCTATACATAGTACCTTTTTAACATTCTTATATTCCATTTATGTCTAAGTTGCTCGCCATTTGAAGTTTTCAACTTATAAGTCCCATTGCTAGAATCTTCTAACAGAATGTAAAGGCCTTCCAATTTTTTTGACGACTTTCCATTTTCATGCTTTTGAGTTGCCTTTGCATTTCTGAGAACCAAGTGCTCCACTTGAAAAGATCTGTGTTTAACCTTTCTATTATAGAATCTGGCAATTATGTTTTGATATGCAACCATTTTCCATGTTGCGTTTTCTCTAAGTTCATCAATTAATTCCAGATCCAGAAGCCTTGATTCTTGGTATTCTTTTGGACTCAGATGCGTTAACCTTACTGCCTGTACTCCAATTTCAACTGAAAAGATTGCTTCTAAACCATAAACAAACCTGAAAGGTGTTTGGCCAGTTGCCTTCTTCGCAGTTGTTCGTAATGACCATAGTACATCATTAATTTCATCAACCCACTTCATAAAAGTTCCCATGCACTAATCCTCAATGCCTTTATGTAGAATCCCTTAACAATCCAGCCAGATAAAAGTTCCCAGATGGAGGTTAGTTAACAATAATTCCTCCTAGATTCTCCCAGGTTTGACTCCCTTTGGCTGTTTTTTACCCTAATAACCTATGATTAATATTTTACACACGCCAGCTGCTATGGTAACACTAATATTGTACTTAAGTAAACATTTTTTTCATGAAAAACAAACATTGTTCACTATTAATCGACTAAAAAATCCAAGACTTAGCATATCAAATTAAAATACTTAATATTAAGTCAGTTTAGACTTAGTTTTAACAACAATATTTTCCATAAACTTTAATTTTTGCAAACTACTACCGCCAAACTTAGTAGTGTAATTTGGGGGACCGTGTGCGTAGCACGTGGTTCCACAACTAGTATGTATAAACATCAATATTAAATTCTATGAATATGCATTGTACTAATATAGATTTAAGATGCTTACATAAGTTCTAGGAGCATATAAATCATCAATGCCTTTTCCAAACAACTTTGCGACATCATTATTACAGGTTGTAAGACTAATACAGCCCGTGTTATCAACAACAGTAAATGTTAGAGCTAGCCTGTAATAGGTTAAAACAAAAAGTGAGATCCAGGAAACCTAAATAGTAAGTCTAACTCCATGCTAAACAATTAATAGAAATGCAGAAGCCACATATCCAAAAAGCACATTAATTTGTTAACACAAATGCTTACCTAAGGTAAGTTTAAGTTTGCAGCAAAGGAAAAAGGATAAACATTAAGCATATCAAATATCTAAATTATATGATGCCTGGGTATAGAAACAACATCCTTCTTATGACACCATTGATAGTTAAATATTTTATATTTGTCGGTATCCGTCTTTTTGTTGCATGATTCACATCCCAAACATTTGCGAATGTCATCATATTTGCAACTTGAAATGACCGCTTTGATACAATAACACTCATATTGAATTATGTTATGTGCCTATATGATATAGAAATATTTGATCTAATTAAAGTTGCTCTGCCTCACAAGTCTAATAGCTGAGGTAGCTATGATAAGGAAAAGAAAATATGAAGTTGTACCTTTTACTAATTAACTTAATCGATCAATGTGTAGCGGCGCTTTTGTGGTTGTGTTCGAGCTTGCTGGATCTGCGTCTTCCTTTTATCAAGTATGCTTTTATGTGTTGAGGCCCTTTTTAAGGAAAAAATCTTGTTAAATTAATCCTTTGTAATTCAAGTAAAAGAACTAATTAATTCCAACAATAATAGAATTTTTTTATAAAAGTATATGTCAAGTGAAGCCAAAGTACTATGCATTATTTAGAAAATGAATAAATATAGTTAGTGTAAAACTAACCAAAGGCTGAGGTGTTCTGCCTTTTCCCTAGTTGGTGTCACTATGAAAGTTGAGGGTATTGTTGTTGATAAACCAAAGCCTATTTTTGTAAATTGAAAGGTGAGCATGTTTTAAAGAAGATAAATATACATTATTACACAACAAAAGCATAATGTATAACTACAGTTGAATGATGCTTAACCTTTGCGTGCGGGAACTTTTCGAGAAGTGAATCCGATAATAGGATATGTTAGTGGTTTGCCTTTAAAAAAATCAGCCATATCATTCCATGCAGAGACTATTAAGGAAAAAAAACATTGCATGTTATTAGTATCTTTCCACTAAATGAATTTCTCTACTGCTACTCACAGCACCAAAGGTGTTCTCGATTATGTTCACTCTGATCTTTGGGGACCTTCTAGGGTCACCTCATATTCTGGCAAACGTTATTTGATGACCATTATTGATGATTTCTCTCGAAAAGTCTGGACTTCTTTCTTGAGGCAGAAAAATGAGGCTTTGTCCATCTTAAAAAATTGGAAGATTCTTGTTGAGAACCAGACTGGGAGAAAAGTGAAAAAACTCAGGATTGATCCAGGCTTGGATTTTGTGATGATGAATTTACAGAGTTCCGCGCACAAGCCGGTATTGCTAGACACAAAACATTACCCGGCAGGCCTCAAAAAAATGTTGTAGCAGAACGTATGAACAGAACTCTTCTTGAGCGTGCTCCTTGCATGTTCTCTAATGCTGGATTGTGGCATCGCCGTGATCTATGGACAGAAGCTGTTATCCAGGAACTTATTCAGAAAGACTTTTTATGAATGTCAACTAAGTGTCATAAGTAAATTGCTCCCCGTTGTTCAATCATTTGATAAGCAGAGTCATTCTTTGATAAATGATCACTATGAGTCAGACTCAATAGAATTTTATCAATCCCTTTTTCTGTCGTTAAAGTGGAGAACTGAACCAAGAATTCTCTTTCTTCATCATCAATCGAATCACTTTTTCGAGAAATACGAGACATCTAAGTCATACAAGTAAAGAGATCTATTCATTGATATGATATCGATGAGATTAATATTCAAATCTTTTTTCTTAGAACGTATTGATTTGAACCCATAAGCGGTACCACTACCCAATAGCATGTTGTCGCCAAACAGAACCCCGTATTTTTTCTAGGGAATCTCCTAATTGTTCCAAAGCAACCAAAAAGAGATTCTTTAACCAGAAGGAATTCGGTTCCGATGTAGGATACCTATCCAGAAGGTTTCGCAACTCAATCATGTATGATGGAATAACCATTTCAGAGCTATTGAATACATGTGATCTGTAATAAGAATCTCACACACATTGTTCAGCTGACCAAAAGTTCCATTTACTGTTTGCACATCGTTAACAAATAAGACCATCTCGAGTACATCTGGAAAACATAAAATGTCATGTTATTTTAAACATTTATAAAGTAATTAGCACCTTAAATAAACACATCTAAATAAGGCAGTAAAACCTAATGTATATGTATTATAAATCTATTATATGTAGGGAAAAGCAATGTATAGAGACCATATATATCATAAGGAGTCGTAACACGAGGAACTGCTGATAATGTGTGATATGCTGCTCCAGTGCCACGTGAAGAACCAGTGGGTTGCACAATGGTTCGATTGTTGTATGTCAGTTGAAACTCGCCTGCCTTTTATTGATATTTTTCAGCTACATCACAGATTGTTGGATTGGAAATCCTGTATTCGTGATGTTGCTAAATTAGATTTGCATATTCTTCTATATCATCTTCGAATAAGGTTCCCTTCATTAAATCACCCTAACATCACATCATACATAACTAAACAATGAATATCTATAACTGCAAAAAGTGTGTATGGTACTAAAATCAATTTTGCAAATAAACTTTGCACTTACATTATCGTCTTGCAGGAGTAGCCTCTGGTATTTTGGAATGTCCTAGATGTTTCAATGACCTTCTAGTTAATCTTGTGATCAGTTTGTCTGGTGTTAAGCTCATTAATTTTCGAATACTTTTGCTTCATGGTTATTAAAAGCTGTCAAAATGCATAAATCATTAGCCCAAAGATTATATCTTAGCTTAAGTATTCATTAAAGGCGTAAAACTAATATCATTGTAAAAGTTCAATTTGTTACACTATATTGTTAGCAAGTAAGATGCATATATTCACGCAGAAAAACAACTGAAATGCAATCAAACTTGAGCACACATTAAAAATAAACCAAATGCTTTAAGATTATGTAAGTAATCTATATTAGAGCGTGCATAGTTCTGCTTCTGAATAGGTGTCCTTACCTCAGAAAATATAATCAATAAACATCAATTATAAGCAAAAGAAAAAAAAAACAAACTTTTTCAAATTCATACTTACACTTCTGCATAACAATATGTCTCATACTCTAAAACTCATATATATATATATATATATATATATATATATATATATATATATATATTGGAAATCTGAAAATACATAAATAAGGAAAGAACCAACACTGTGACTAGAGAACCCCAACCCGTCAGCATAAAAAACCCCGCGAGGGGAAAAAGCCATTGGAGAAGGGGGCCAAGACACAGGCCACTCAGAACAGCGTATAGGAGTGGGCTGTGCATGGTACACCAAAAGCAAAACTAACAAGACTATCAGCTTACACACCCAAGATATTACCTACCACCTTACACACCAAAGAAAGAAAACTGAGAAACCCAATTAAACCACCAATACAACCATAGTTTCACCACAACTCGCATAGGAATAGCTACACAAGAAAGAACTAGCACAGCACAGAATCAACATTATAGGCTAAAGCACTGGAAGAAAACGCATCAAAACCAAGCATTTCTTTTGCCGAGATTCCTACACGGATCTTCAGAGTGTGTAAAAATTTGTTGGAGTCCACCGAACCATTGTCAAACTTGACTCTATTCCTTTCAAACCAAATTGACCATATCACACAACCCAAAATCATGTTCCACAATTGCCATAATTTTCATGAAGGCGCCAAACTATTCCAACTAAGAACAAAAAGAGTACACCGAAAATGAAGAACACCCAAACTACCCCATCAATTTAGGATCTTCATCCAAATATCCCAAGAGAAAGAGCAAGTGAAAAGAATATGGTTATTACTTTCCACCTCAATGTTGCAAAAAGGACAAAGCGCATTTGCGCTGTCGAGCAAACCCTTAGCCACAAGTAAATCTCCAGTTCTTAATCTTTCCAGGTTCGCAAGCCAGATAACAATATGGGCTCTAAGAGGTACCTTGATTTTCCAGATGAGATATGATATCTGCTTAGGTATAACTGGAGGAAAGGAACTATGAAATTTATCGATAATCAACTTATTAGGATAGCTAGGGTAGGCAACACCATGCCAGGAAACACCATCTTTTTTATCAAATTGTGGAATAACCTGGTCAGCATGGAATTTCAATCTTTCAAAATCCGCTATTTCCCACTCATAAAGATTTCTTCTCCAAATGAAGTGCCATACCCAAACACCCTCCTGCCACATACCCATCTGACTAATAACAGCATCACACTGTTCATAGATAGAGAATAATCTAGGGAAAGAAGCTTTAAGCGGCCCCAAAGAGCACCATTTATCATGCCAAAAGCGATTTGAATTTCCATCACCCACCCTCACTTGTAAACGCTCTTCAACAATATTTCTCATACCTGTAGTATCTGCATCATTACTCAAGAGATGTGCCCAGGTGCCACTCTTAATACCCCCAAAAGATTCCGAAGATGCCTTCATACCCTTTATATTGTATACGGAGACAAGAATGCGTTTCCAAAGCGAATTGTCACTCTCCGATAATCTCCACCACCATTTAAAGAGGAGAACAAGATTCTTATGCAGAATATTCCCCACACCCAATCCACTCAAGTTCTTTGGAAGTTCAATTCAAGACCACTTGACCGTGGGGGGCGGCATCTTACCATTACAGTTTTAACCCCAAAAGAATCTTCGTTGCAACATCACAATTTTTTGTGCAATAGATTTTGGCATTCTAAACATGCTCATGTAATAAATTGGAAGGCCATTAAGCACGCTTTTGATCCAACTGAGTCTACCTGCTCTTGAGAGTAACTTTGCCTTCCACGATGTCAGTTTATTCTCAATCTTTGTGAGAACAGGCTTCCATGCAATGCAATTATTCATATTTGCACCAAGGGGCAACCCCAGATAGGTAATAGGGCAGACAGAATCACTGCAACCATTCTCAAGCGCAATGTCTCTCACCCAATCGTGCTCAGCTGAACTCCAAGAGATGATGGATGATTTACTATAGTTAAGGTGTAAACCCGACATGATAGCAAAAACATCGAGGATGCGAAAATAGTTTGTGACCACCAAATTGTTTCTAGGAACAAAGATGAGCGTGTCGTCAACAAACTGGAGGTGTTTAAGACCGACCCTATCTTTACCAATGAAGA